>NKZN01001541.1:0-37992 GCA_002374485.1 Metschnikowia santaceciliae | reverse complement strand
GAAGTACCAAAGTTAAGACAATTGTTGAAACTTAACGTGATAACTATTCCAGATTATGGGAGTGTATACAACAATTCCAAACAGAGAGAAGGTAGAATAAGGGTCCTTAGAGAGAAAGAATACGTAAGATGCCTTCTTCTCATATATAGGGGAGGAGGTCGTGCAAGTTCAAGAAATAGAGCTCAACCGTAAGACTGGGCACGCCTGTTTAGGGCAGCAGCGAAGTGAGATGAGGGCTTGTGCCCTATTGACATCACTAATGCAATAAGGGTATGTAAGGCATATGAGCCTCATATCACAACACTCCCTCTGAAGTTGTGCTTCCGAAGCCACTAAGTTTGCATAGATGAACTAGTCTATCCCTAGTAAGCACGTTTGTGAACATGTCGGCTATATTGTCTTTGGTGACGCTATATTGTCTTTGGTGACGACACGGTCTAGTTTGATTTGCTTGGTGAGAACCCTGTCTTTGACATAGTCCACCTTTTTGCGAATCGGTTTGGTTCCGTCAAGTAGAGAGTCATTGTTCACTGTCTTAATTGCTCCATTGTTATCGCAGAGTAAAGTGCACATGTGCTTGTGACCTAGTTCTTGAAGTAGGTTTGATATCCACTCGAGTTGACCAACGGTGATTTGGAGTGCTTTCATCTCTGCGGCTGTAGTTGAGCTTGTAGAGCTTGTTTGGAGTTTGGATCGATAACAGACGGGACCATCTNGAGTTGACCAACGGTGATTTGGAGTGCTTTCATCTCTGCGGCTGTAGTTGAGCTTGTAGAGCTTGTTTGGAGTTTGGATCGATAACAGACGGGACCATCTGCAAGCATTATCAGGAAACCTGTAGTAGATTTAGAATTAGCGTCAGGCTCTGAGCCAAAATCTGAATCACTATATGCGACAAGTGTATATCGCTACCTGTCTAAGCCGCTACCTGTCTAAACCGCTACCTGTCTAAACCGCTACCTGTCTAAACCGCTACCTGTCTAAACCGCTACCTGCCCAAATCTCTACCTGCCCAAATCTCTACCTGCCCAAATCTCTACCTGCCCAAAACTCTACCTGCCCAAAACTCTACCTGCCCAAAACTCTACCTGTCTAAATCGCTACCTGCCCAAATCTCTACCTGTCTAAACCGCTACCTGTCTAAATCGCTACCTGCCCAAATCTCGACCTGTCTAAATCTCTACCTGCCCAAATCTCTACCTGCCCAAAACTCTACCTGCCCAAAACTCTACCTGTCTAAATCGATACCTGTCTAATATTTATCTGATATCTCCAATATCGCTAATGTATCCTATCAGAAACTTATCCACCATGACCATTCCTAATGATGGATTGGTTATATTTGAAATACTTCAAATGAGGCTTAAACTTTTGTATTAGCTTCTTGATGTCATGTACTCAGTTTTACTGCTGATCCCCTGCTGATTCCTCAGAATCTGGTCCACTTGATACTGTCAGCAAGTACCTAGCATGTAGGGAATCAGAGTACTCCGTGGGTGCGTTGTATGCAGACCAGTGATGTGTAGATTGTTCAACTCCAGCTCAGCCAAGAATGCTGGGGAATCAGGTGGCCCATAGAGTAACCATGGTTTAAGGCCCAGAGCTCTCTTTTGACTAGAAGATACGGATGTCATTGTTTCATCAAGATAAGTGAACACTTGAGCTGAGGTGTTTACTTCAGACATCGGCGGAGCCTCAATGTCAGTTCAAGGAGATCTGGTGGGTCTGGATCTGGCTGGCATCTTGGTGTGTCACCCTAGGTAGAGATACTCCATTAGACAACTCATGAGAGGTGTCGCGAAGGCCTCATTATATATATGCGAGTGGGCCTTCACTGACCCTTGGTTGCCGCCCTTGGTTGCCGCCCTTGGTTGACCTCGTCCAGTACTTCAGCACTGAAAATATGTACCCCACCAAGATCCACACCATCTCTCACCCATCTCATGATACCACGGTCCTGGTACTGAGGAATCTGGAGTCCAGTCTCCTCATAAGTCTCCCTCACTATGCACGCGTATGGAGTCTCGTTGGGGTCTAGCCTTCCCCCCACGCCATTCCACCGTCCCATCCACGGAGCTTTCTGGCCTGGTAAGTAGTAAGTAGTAAGTAGTAAGTAGTAAGTAGTAAGTAGTAAGTAGTAAGTAGTTACTAGTAAGTGGTGAGAAAGGGCCAAGTATATAGGGACACGTATGCTTGGTTTCGACGGATTCCAAAACTTCGAGGATTCCAAAAACTTCAAGGATCAAGGATATTTTTCATCTACCTCTGAATTCGAGCCATATATGCAGGACGGCATGGTATAAAGGAATCAGTCCAATTCCTTAATAAGCATTAGTATCCCTACACTAATTAATATTGGTGGGCTTAATACATAGTCTGGTATCGGACATCTTGGTGTGTCCCCTCAGTTGACATATATATTATTTCGGTATATTTAGATATTGACGTCATTTATATTAGCGTGAGGGCGGCGAAACTAGTAGCGACGTGCCCTGCAAGCCTAGAGCGCCGTGCGCACTCTTATTCGGTGCTTTTTTCCAACATCATGTTACAACCTGTGCAGGACTTTGGGATTTGTGAAACAAAGTTATGTCAGTTTGTATATTCGAATACTATACTATGCCTGAGAGGGACCCCTAAGGATTCATCTTATCAGGCGAACCTGCGAGGTCTATATACTTCCTTGCTGCTCCGGGTAACCCTTGAGGGATTTCTTGAAACAGTAGCCCGGAGAAGTCCTTACCAGGAATTCTCCCTGGCGTGGGCAGATCTTCTGAAACCTCCTTGAGAAAGAAGCTACGTGCCTGCAGGAGTGGAGCCTCGGAGAGGATCCACCCCTCATAGGGAACGGTCAGCATAGGGTTAAATTTATTAACTTTATCAAAGAACTCCTTGTATTGAAGTCTCCTTGAATACTAACCTCCACACCATCTCATACTAACCTCCACACCATCTCATACTCATGAGCGGTATGGTTTGAGGCCGAGCCTAAGCTAAGCCTCGTTGGTGGAATCCACCGACACTAAGTAGTCAATTCTAGTGCTCGTAGGATCTTTCCTAACACATGATGCACCGTGTGCAGGTTCCAGGTGGGTCAAAACTCTTCAGCAGCCTCGCACCGGCTGCCTTTTGGTCTTGTAAGGTACATCTTACATATCCCTGTATATCAATATACACTAAAAACAGAAGTTGAAAGCAATCGAGCTATATTACAGATGACAGAACTGATCACTCAAGTCACGCAATTGAGAGAATTATGGAATTCCAACTATATAACGCTTCCTGTATACAAATTGGTGTATGCTAAAGTTCAACAGGTTTTAGGATACTTGGCAGTAAACTATTCTATAGAGCCTTGGTCAAAGATTCTAAGACTAAGACTAAACTGTTTGAGCTTGAATCTTTTTATCGACTCCAGAGTAGATTTGCAACATGGCTGTTATTGTTAGATTCCCGTTACGTCTCGTACTCTGCTTACTATGTTCATTCGTCGATGATTGACCCGAGGGAGGAATCTGAGCTGCTTATATAATTGTTCAAGAGAACGGAAGCTTTAGGAGGAGGCTGGCTAGAGACTAATCAGGAGGCTATGAAGAAGCCATTACACAATGGTCCTTGTAGGTCATGCAGAGAGGCTCCATACCACCTTGATACGTAGAGCACTCCCAAAGGTGGATCAGGATTATGAACCTTTGAAGATTTAACACACAAGACAAACATATAAATCAAACAACTACCGAAATGTAGACATATACGACAATTGCATCCCGAAATCGCTTTAGACAGACTACTACTATAATAGACAAGAATAAGCATTGAGTCTGAGACATTATGGTTTAACTAAAAGAACCAAGTCTCAGACACCGTTCTGGACGAAAAAACAAAGTGGACGAGTCCGGATTTGAACCGGAGACCTTTCCCATGCTAAGGGAACGCGCTACCAACTGCGCCACACGCCCATTTCCTTTTCGGGAAGACACCTGGTGTTTTATGTTCGTTTGAGTTCTCTAGTCTCTGGTTGAAGCCAAAATGAGGTTTGAACAAATAAATCCTCGGCCTGACCTTTCCATCTCCCAAATAAAAACTATCCTATTGTAAGTTGGAACGACAAGGCTGTTTTGTGCTTGATATTTGAGAAGGAATACTTATGGTGTACGGATTTCGTGGCATGGTGTACGGGTTTCATGGTTAACTTTACGAGATTTGCTGGTGTACTGATCTACCCATTAATCCATCTAAACCTACACCATGCTGGCCCACACAACGCTCTACGTCAACAACATCAATGAAAAAGTCAACCCCAACAAGCTCCGGTACGTTCTCCAAAAACTATTTGGCCGGTACGGCCACGTAGTGGACATTTCAGTCTCGCCTGCCCTCCGCATGAAAGGCCAGGCCTTCATCACATACGAAAGCAGCCAATCGTGTCTAAAAGCACTCTCCAAGCTCCAGAACAGGCCCATGTTCAAAAAGCCTATCCATATTGCCAGGGCAAATCAAGACTCCGACGAGTACAGACGACAGGTTGGAGATACGGCAGGAATCGAGAAAAGAAAGCAAATTAAGGCGGAAAAAATGGCCCAGGCCAAGGAAAACAAGGCCAACGAGCTGAAACTTCCCTTTACGAAAGCCCAGGTGCGTTCATGGACCGCTCTTCCTCCGAACAGCACTTTGTTGTATCAGAATGTGGCGGAAAGTCAGTTTGCAGAGGGGATTTTGGAGTCGCAATTTGGCAGTTTCAGTGGGTTTGTTAAAATACGGCCTGTTCCATTTAGAAAAGTGGCGTTTATTGATTTTGTTGATGAAAGCCTGGCTACTGCTTGTCTCCAGGGCTCAAAACCGTCTCTCAATCCTACAACGCTTCTTACGTACGCTAAGAAGTAGGGGTTTTTAAGTTTTTAAGGAGACGTTTTGGGGGGTTTCAATGTTTTACAGGAGTGCTTTGTATACTGGCAGATTTAGGTCGGTACTTCTTCTTTATTGACAGAATAAGGTGGGTACTTCTTCTTTATTGACAGAATAAGGTGGGTACTTCTTCTTTATTGACAGAATAAGGTGGGTACTTCTTCTTTATTGACAGACTATGGTGGGTACTTCTACAGTTTGGTGGATTAAGGTGGATACTCCTTCTTTATTGACAGATTAAGGTGGCTACTCCTACAGTTTAGTGAATTATGGTTACCTTCCTTTTTGCAGAAAAGAAGGACTCTTTTTTTATTGGTGAATTATGGGCCTGCATTGATGGGTTATAGTGGGTACTACTACAGATTAGTGGATTAGGTGAGTACTTCTACAGCTTGGTGGATTAGGTGGGTACTTCTACAGATTAGTAGATTGTGGACTCATACCGTATTGAAGACTATGGACTCCTCCTGAATTGAAAACTATGGAATCATGTTCATTCCCAGATCAAGGTGCAGTATTGAAGCTTATACACTTACATTGTATTTTCAGATTATGGACTCATACTTATTGATAGATTATGGACTCCTTCTTTGATTGACAGATTATGGACTCATACTGATTTTTCGGATCAAGGACTTCTTTTTTTATTGACGATTATGGATTCATACTGCGTTGGTGGATCATTGCAGGTACCGTCATTACAATTACTATGTTACTACAGTGTTACAACAAATACTGCCAGCTTTACAAAGTGTTACTGTGTTACTGTGTCACTGTGTTACTGTGTTACTGTGTTACTGTGTTACTGTGCTGTGTTACACACAGCTGATTGGATTGAGGCCTATTTCTTGAACTTGACCGTGCACATGGTCATGTACTGGCACTACTTTTGGCTGCCGAGGTATTTTAGAGTTCGGAAAATCCTACTACCTGTGCTTGATGATTTCTGTGCAGAATATAAGTATAGAGTATGGAAACTGGGCTATTGACCGAGTTCTGACTGACTGCTGACTGACTGCTGACTGAGTTCTGACCGACTGCTGACTGAGTTCTGACCGACTGCTGACCGACTGCTGACTGACTACTGACAATGAGTACTGAGGACGAGTAGTCAGGACTTTTGGATCAAAGAGGGACTCAATATACATCAAAGAGTTTACACCAAAGAGTATATACTAAAGTATATGCACTCTTATACACACTCGGAATTGGAATCTAATGAATACAACTACTTCCCCACGTTTAAACTGTCTTAGTATTGACGCTTGCCAATATTAAACATTATGGAATTTGTGTTGGGATCTATATTTTCCATCCTTAACCTACGGTTTTGAGCCCGGTCCCTTGCCCCCGGAATTCAACTAATATACACCCTTTAAAAGGGCCACAATGAAGCTTTACCTCTGAACTTTGGTCATTCTTATGTCCGGAATTCCAGCTTTCTACTCATATTATTCTCATCTATCTATCACCAAAAAAAATGTGCTTTGCGTTGGTCCTTTTTCTACTGACCTAGCCTGGTGTACGGGTCCGTTCGTCGTAGAATAATCTTCCACTGACTTATCCGGGTGTACGGGTCTGTTTGTGACACATGGTCTCCCACCGTCTTACTTCCTAAAGATCGTGCTCTTACTCAATCAACGCTACAACTATAATCACTGTACGAATTAAATTAGTATAAAATATCATGGGCCTGCAAGATCTTCCTCAACCGGTCGACCTCGGAAGTCAACTCGTTCTTGGACTTGAGCAACTCCTCGACCTTCAGCTCTAACTGACCCATTCTCTCCATCTTACGCGCACGCGACCGGCGAGCTGCCTCGGTGTTCCGGGCTCTCTTCAACGACACTGGGTCCTCGTTGTTGGCCTCCACCGGCATCAAAGGACGGCTTCTCTGCTTCTTACTGTAAGAAACACAACCCAAATGGTCCACTGCCTTTCTCTTGACAGCAGCACCAGTCTCAAGGGAGAGCTCATCGTTCATCATTGGAGTTGGAAGCATTGGCTTGACTGGCATGGTCTTGACCATGGCCTCAGGCTCAGTCTTCACGACAGGAGCAGGGATGAAATCGAACGACTTCTTGAAGTCATCGCCCAACAAATCATCCAAGGCCTCGTCGGGGCAGTCTTTCTGTTCTTCTTCCTCATGTTTGAACAAAGACACCCAGTCATCCTTGGAGTTAACTTTGACGCCATCGATGGCAAAGTCCAACTCGTCAAACATGGGAGTCTCCGTCATGGCCAGGTCAAAGGTATCAAGGTTCAGCGAGAACACAGAGTCCAACACATCGGTATGGACAAGAATGGGCGAATCATCCATATTATCATTAGCCTGGAAGTTGGCTGCAGGCAACTGGCACGACAATTCATCCATGGACTCCGTCTTAGGGACCACAGACGACTCCCTTGGGAGGTCCGATTCGTAAGAATCATTGTACATCACGACTTGAGCAGACATAGACAAGATTCTAGTAAAAAGATAATGAATTATAACGTTTAACGTAAATAATTAGCAAAAAAAAAAATAACGAAAAGAAACGGGTTCAACGATTTCTGAGTTTCAAAAATAAACTTTAGATTGGTTCTGTTTTAAGCGGATTCTGTTTTAAAACAACGACTAATTTGTGGTGGTACACCATATTGTAGAAATGGATTTATAGTAGCATATTGAGGGGGAACGAACTTTCGGATTAAAAGTTATCAGTGGGATTTTGATAAGACACTTGTTTGATATATTTTTTCTTGAAGGAAAAAAGGACCTAGACTGATGTAAAGATTTAAGCACACATTGTAAATGACTTGTAAGTAAAATATGAGGGGGGAAATAAACAGAATAGGAAAGTGGCCGTGGAGGTGAGAAAAGTGAGCGGAAGGTAGCCATATATATAGGCGCGAGAAAAAATTTTCTTGTCCTTCATGCGGGCCGCTTTCGGGGCGTGCGCGCGCTAAGCGCGCGGCATCTGAACCCGATCTACCGCATTGGGAAGGTGACTCATGGTTGTGTGCAGGTGCTCGCGGATATATGCAGATGGAACAATCCAAATTTCCTCCATCTAACCATTTATCTATTGACCCCATTGACCCCATTGACCACCATCACCACCACCATAATTCACCATTGATCTGCCATTCAATAATTTAGCCACTTCATATAGACATGCAGTCCCTGGTATATGCAGTCCCTGGTATTGTACTCGTACACAGGAGGGGGATCATTAAATGCACCTGATTGGAGACTCATTTGCTGAAGGCGCTGCAGGACCGGAATTAATTGGGCTGATTAATAAGCTTTTCGGGCGCATGCTCGCTTTAAGTGCACGTGACTTGGCCTTGTAACTCAGGAACTGCAATAATCTTAGGGGGTGTCAAATACTTCAATAACTCCAAATTTGAAATCATAATCATTCGGTTATTTTGGAACTCAAGATTGAGCATTGAAAATTGCATGAACCCTTATCATTGTGGTACTGCACATAAGCCTCCGCTCTCACCTTTACATGCAGGTGTTCTGGCCCAACATCATCACTCCAAGAATTGATAAACCACAATCAGTATCACGACAATACCATCACGACATCCCAAGTATCACCAGTATCTGTATCGCGACATTACAACAATAAAACGACATCATCCTGCATCCCAAAAAAACGACATCATCCAGCATATAACCATATCACCAATGACACCCTTTCAATTTCATGACACACGACATGTATGGTACACCCCATCGGTATACTGGGCCCCATCAGTATATTGGACCCTCTGGTTCTTCACTTTGATTAATCACTTCGCCGGTTTGAACCATTTGGGCAACCCTTTGGAAAGCTTCTTGGGTGCAGGAGCAGGAGTATCATCGGCCAAGTTTCCCCTGTTTGTTTCCAATAGAACCGTGGGCAGCTCAGAAACATCCTTCCGGGCCATTGACAGTTTCAAGTAGTCGCCTGCAGGACGTGCAGGTTCCCATACCAACAACACTCTTTCCAGCTGGAAATCCGGGAGGTCTTTCAAAGGAGTATTATTAGAATCGAACGACGGTTGGATTTCCTTGAATGGAGGCAATGAGCTTTTGAGTTTGTATGAGTTCAAGTACTGGTCGTTGATGCAGGAGTCGACTTTCTTGAATACCTGGCCGAGCTTGACTGCAGGATCGGGAAAATGGAGGTCCAAAAGCGCCCGATCGGGAAACCTTACGCGGATGGTATAGTTTCGTGGCAAGAATTGTGGTTTCTTGGGCTTGGGCCGTGCCTGCATGGACTTAAGGATCTTGTAGTACTTTTCTGCCTGAGAAGATGTTAATTCGTAATCTTCATCTGGATTCTCGTATGCTTGTATGCCGGACAGGGGGATATACACCACATCCTGGGTCTCTCCCTGTAAATTGGGTTTTTCAGAGCTCAATTGGGGAGTCAGTTGGGGATTTGTTTGGGCATTTTGTGGGGTTTGAGCCTGAGACGGAGGGTTATGAGCCTGGGCTTGATCCAATTGTCCAACATTTGGGACAACCTTTTCCACCGGATCAGACAAATTAGACAAATTAGACAAACTATTTGTGTCACTAGACAGACTGGCCATAAATGCCTGATTTGTCTGATTCCTTTGATTCACCTCTTGAGTCTGGTTTGTCTGGTTTGCCTGGTTTGCCTGGTTTGTCTGGTTTGTGTCGTTTGTGTCGTGTGTCTCTGTCTGATTAGACAGATTAGACAGATTAGACAAACTCACTTGATCCACCGTATTTTTCTGAATTTCCTGAACTTCCTGATCTTTTTGACTCTGCTGACTCGACTGAATGACCCCACCATTCTCCGTCTTTTCCTTGGTCGCCCCTGTTTCAACATTTATCCGTACCACAGCACTGGGCACGTGACCCACCATGGAACCCACCGTAATCTCCTTATATTTCGCCAGAAAATTGTCTACGGCATCGTGTAACACGCTGACGCTTACCTTTGCCGAATCAGGCCAAATTACCCCCGTTTGGCCCCGGAACTCCTCCACCAACTCGCACACCAAAACGGACGACTTCACCTTCAAGATCTGGGTGGTGGAACCCCCGGAAATCGAGGCGATAACTTTCAAATTCACATCACCATTCATCTGGCTGACCTCGAGCGTCACTTTACCGTTGTTTACGAGGCTGGTGAAACGGATGGGGGAGGCTGGATCGAGCCGTTTTCCGGCATACAATAGCGTGCCGTTTGTGGCGGGAGGAAACTTGAATTTTTGAAGAGCTGACCTTAGGAGTTGGGAAACCGGGGCTGACCGCTCACATGTGACTTTCCGGCTCTCTTTCTGGTGCACCACCGTAAAGGTTAAAGACATGGTGAGTTTGTATGGAGGCGAGGCGCTGTGATCTTATATGCGTGGTGTACGGGTTTGTTATAGACCCCAAACAATTTGTGAAATGGAATAAAAGGCCGGCAGAGTTCCGGATTATAAGTTCAAAACTTTGAATGCATCTGTACTGTTCTCACTTCGGATATTGTGGATGTTTAGGGATGTTTAGGGATGTTTTGATGGGGGGGATGGCATTCCGAGGGTACATATCACGTGACGTTTATTGTACAAGAGATTCCCGGGCCCACACGATCAATTTCGAGTTTAGATTCAAACATAAATATATTTGGTGTACGCTCAACCGGGATCAGTCAAGTCCAGCATAAAAACCGTTTTGTGGCGTAGGATGAAACAACCTGAGTCAAGAGGTGGGAACTGGATATAAGCCCCGGTTCTGCATCCAAGCCCCGGTTCAAATTCCTCGATTTAACACTCCCCTAGATTCATATGCTCCCCTTGGTGAATACCATTACTTCAACTACACTTATCAAACTCCACATTGTTATTAGAATTGTCATTTAAGGTGAAATCTGTACTTTATGACTTTTGTTTATTGTATGCAGGAATATACCAAACTACCATCAATAATGCCAGGGCACATAATCTTTAACCACGAAAAACAAAGCCAGGACCAGCTAGCAGTAGAATGCGTGTGGCTCACCACTACATTACACTTTCCATGTACGGATGTATAGTGATTTCGGGTGTAATATATATTTATATCTGGTGTACTGGTGTTTATAAGTATTGTTGGTGTACTGATGTTTCTACCTACCATATCGAAATCTCAAGTCATGCGCGCCCTCGTCTCTCTCTTATCTACACCCTCGAACACCCTCGAACACCCTCGAACACACCCCAATCCACACACTCGTCTACCCTCGAACTCCCTCGAACACACCCCAATCCACACACTCGTCTACCCTCGTCTACCCTCGGATCTACACCATGTGTCTATGTTGTTGCCAATGCCTTTCTGACGTTATTCTTGTGGCGGTGAGTATCATATTCCCGCCGCTTCCCGTTTGGTTCCGCCGTGGCTTTTGCCTGGGTGACCTGTGGCTCAATATTTTGCTCTGTATCATTGGGTACTTTCCGGGGCTCATTCACTCGTGGTACATTATTGCACGGTACCCGGAGCCGAACGCAGCTGTGCACCAGGTCGACCTCGAGAGCCAGACCATGGGCCAGGGCCAGAATGTGTACCATCAATATTACCAGCCCACCACGATCAACAGGGTGCACTTGGTAGAGGCACGCCCTCACCAGAACCCTTCGTATGGAGCTGTGGCTCCGCCCTCGCATCCTCCCGCCTACTCCGAGTAGGCCATTTGGGATTCACCTGTTTCAGTGTTTCAGTGATGTTTCATGCTTCAGTGGCGGTTCATTTTACAGTGATTCAGTGTTGTTTCACTTCTGTTTCAGTGCTGTTTCAGTACTCCAAACTCGTTTTAGTGCTGTTTCAGTGTTTCATATTGAATTGCTGGGTTCTATCGTTTTTAGTGTTGTTTCATGATTCATTTTTAGTGCTGTTCAGTGCTGTTCAGTGCTGTTTTAGTACTCTTTTAGTGCTGTTTAGTGCTGTTTCAATACTCTTTTAGTGTTGTTTCAGTGTTGTTTCAGTCTTGTTTCAGTGTTGTTTCAGTGCTTTCTCAGTGTTGTTTCAGTGCTTTCTCAGTGCTTAGTGCTGCTCAACTTCTTGACCTTCTCGACAGTCGTGCTTGTCACTCATGAACCACCATCCCAGCGTCTGGACTCATCATACTTCTCGATGAAGTTGGCACAGATGTTAGAGATCAACAGAGCCAACTCAACCTCGTCGTCTGGTCTGACATCGGCTAAAGCAGCAACGGCAGAAGTCTTCTTGTGGACACCAGAACCCAATCCACCCATGATGATGGCGTATGGGACACCCTCTTTTTACCCAAAGCAGGCAAGAAGATGACTAACTCAATAGGGTCAACTTCGTGGGCAATCAAGACCAGCTCAGCCTTCTACTTTGATCCCTGTGATTTGGAGGCAGGATGAGATGGCCAGATTGTACCAGAACTCGGAGAGAGTACTCATCGAATTCTCGGATAAACTCATTTTGGTCAAATACTATTGAGTTCTCCGGTATATTGACTTTGGTCAATTACTATCGAACTGTCCGATAAACCCACTTTGGTCAAGTACTATCGAACTGTCCGATAAACCTACTTTTGTCAAATACTATGTGGGATTGACCCGGTATGTGCAAAGTCCGTTGTTGGAGTACATTTCTTTGAAGGACGATATCTTGTCGCTTGTCTTCTATGAGCACCAGAAGTGCCTCTCTAACGACATGACCAATTGGCGAAAGATGTGCTTGAGACGATCTTTGTGGATATTTTCAACATGGTGGGAGTGGAATCAACGATGTCTTGCAGGATGTATACATTACCCAGCTGTTACAGTATGTGGCAGGTTTGGGGCCAAGAAAGCCTGAAGAGTGTTATGGAATATCAGTGCCAATTTGGGTACCTTGACTACCCGGAGAGACCTCATTGAGAACAAACTCACCACTGCTAACATCTTTTTCGACTGCTTGTCTTTCTTGAACACTCTGTATGATGAAGGTGTTTTCATGCGAGACCTCCATCGAGCTCTTTGATGCCACGATGAGACCAATAACGTGGCTCAGACTGTACTTGACAACAACGGGCGATGACAGCAGGTTCGTTGGTCAATCTCTCCTCCTTCAGCGTTGATTCAGTGCTTTTAGTGCTTCTAGTGCTTCTAGTGCTTCTAGTGCTTCTAGTGCTTCTAGTGATTCTAGTGATTCTAGTGCTTCTAGTGCTTCTAGTGATTCTAGTGCTTCTAGTGCTTCTAGTGCTTCTAGTGCTGTTATGTGCTGTTGTGTTACTCAATATCTCAGCATACAGTTTCATGTTTCAGAGTTCCACATTTTGGAGTTGGTGGTTCAGTTGTTTCAGGTGTCGCATATTCCTCGTTTCACTATGCCATGTTGCATTCCCAATGTTGTTTCACGTTCCATGGTTCTTCTTTTCCATGGTTCATGTGTCATCTTTAATCTTCCATCGGTGTTGACTATGGCCAACGGTCTTTGACTGACAATCAGCTCAACGGAGACGGTGCTTTATGCAGCCAAGTGACCGTTTCAGGCGTTTATGATGTCTAAACCGTGCTTATACAAGTTCTCAGAATTTACTAATGGACAGTAATCAGTCTCAGTACAAGCTTATGTACTAAGTGAGGTGATAATACAGTGTTTTTCAAAAGTATTCAAACCAGCGCAACAAAAAGTTTCGAAGGCCTTGGCACAGTTTTTCAAACCAAATGGCGTAATGTTTCACACCAACTTTCATCACATTTCACTATTCTCAAATCCTAAATCTGGACGATTGCCTCATATGCACTAAATTTGGGACAGAAGTCTTGCAATCCAATCGAGGGTGAAAAACGGACGCAACTGAAGTGAAGTGGTTTCCTTGTGTTGAGAATGAGCCATGACTGATCATTCCAGAACTGGAAGGCGCGCTCTTAGAAAGTACAGCGTTTTCCAAAACTATTCAAACCAGCGCCACAAATTGTTACGTACTCCTTTGCACAAGCTTTCAAACCAAATGGCGTAATGTTTCTCGCCAGCTTTCATCAGATTTCACTATTCTGAAATGTTAAATCTGGACGATTGCCTCATATGGACTACATTTGGGAGTTTTGCAGGACCAATCAAGGGTCAAAACAGACGGAACTGAAGTGGAAGGGGCACGAAACTTTTTGAGATATTGGTTTGTTTAATTTTGCTGGCGTGGTTTGAACCATTCTGTCTTCGTGGTTCAAAACATTTTGAATAGTTTTGAAAAACATTGTATAGAGTGTGCTTCGCCTTCCTTTGGTGATTCTTGCTGAAGGTTTAGCTCCAGCATGAAGCATGTTGAAGAAGGTTTAGCTTCAGTGAAAGACTGAGAGTCTAGCAGACTTCCTGGACTATATAAGTTGGAACTCTGCTCCAATGCTAGTGTTGATTAAGCAATCAGACTATTATCTGGGAAGACATCACAATGTCCCCTACTCCCAGACCCACCAGAAACAGCTCTCGTGTAACTCCCGAAGTATACACATATCTTGATGAGACTGTGAACTTTATGAACACCAATCAGTGCAGTCCCCTGGACTGTGCTCCATGGCTATTGAAACGACATGAGGAGTTAAGTAATCTACACCTTGTTATCCTGCATACAACTACTTGTCCGTTGGTTCAAAAGGATGTGCGAAGGAGTACGAAGCTTTTTGAATTATTGGTTTGTTTAATTTTGGCGCGGTGGTTTGAATACTTTTGAAAAACACTGTAATATAGTTGTGAGTGAAGGTGTGCGCTGGTGGCGAGCTGGTGGCGAGCTAGTTTGAAGGCCTCATACAAAGTATCAGGCAGAGGCTTCATAATACCTCCATATGTGGATCTAACACAAACTATACTATGTGTCAGATCCACCATAGGCCGGGTTCTGTCTATAGAGGCATCATGAAGGCGTGACATGAAGATTGCATTGGCCAAGCCATCATAGTATTTCGTACAATGACGACTTGGACATTGTAACAACCGGACTGAGAGGCTTCATATACCTCCATAGGCTGGACCCTGTCTATGATGGATCTAACATCCCCCTCAGTGTCGATGTCATTTACTTTGGACATTGGAAGGCTATGCTTTCAAACATCCTCCACAAGCCTAGGCTGTCGTTCAGTTAATCGGGAAGCGAGTGCTAGTGTAGAAAGGAAGAGCTCAGGCCAAGTGCGTTTGTAAAGACCGGTCGAACTGGTTGGAGAGAGGTCCACTTGCAGGGTGTCTGTGGGATAGATGACAGAATAACAGCAAGCGGTGGCTAAACTTAAAAGTAAGAAAGACCGCTAGAGCGGAAGACTTTGGTATTCGTTTCGTGGTTTCGTGGTTGCGTGGTTTCGTGGTTGCGTGGTTTCGGTTTTCGATCGGAAACTTGGGACGATACAGGTTCGATACGTCTTCGTGACAAGCTGTCTGAAGAAGTAGTCAGGTTCACTAAAAGGCTCAGTTGAGTGGGGTCGCAAAGCGTAGACAGTTGTATCTGTCATAATTTCTCTCGGAGCTAAGGAATCTCGGTCTTCTATTCGCTTACCAGTCCACAGGTTCTTGCGTTGGAACAGTTTTTGCCTTGGAACAGTTCTTGCCTTGGAACAGTTCTTGCCTTGGAACAGTTTTTGCCTTGGAACAGTTCTTGCCTTGGATACGGTTAGAATCCGTGGTACTCGGTATAGGTTAATGGTTGACGTTGACGCCAGGACTCCTCCCCAGGGCCAGTTGAAGTACCCTTCAGGTCGTGACCAAAGGTGTGAGAAGTGAAAGGCGGGTGAGGGACGTAGCTGGGTCGGAAACTGAATTGTCAAATTCGGCAGTGTGTGGTTCCGTAGAATGTTGGTGATCTGCGGGTTTTGAGGAGAATTCGAGTGGAGTCGATAAAGTGGTTGATGGAAGCAAAGCAATAGATTTGGCTTCCCTATAGGCGGAAGAGGTTCGTGACTGCTGGACTGAGAGGCTTCATAATGGATCTAACAGAATGAGTGTGAGTGTGAGTGTGAGTATGAGTATGAGTATGAGTATGAGTATGAGTATGAGTATGAGTATGAGTATGAGTATGAGTATGAGTATGAGTATGAGTATGAGTATGAGTATGAGTATGAGTATGAGTATGAGTATGAGTATGAGTATGAGTATGAGTATGAGTATGAGTATGAGTATGAGTATGAGTATGAGTATGAGTATGAGTATGAGTATGAGTATGAGTATGAGTATGAGTATGAGTATGAGTATGAGTATGAGTATGAGTATGAGTATGAGTATGAGTATGAGTATGAGTATGAGTATGAGTATGAGTATGAGTATGAGTATGAGTATGAGTATGAGTATGAGTATGAGTATGAGTATGAGTATGAGTATGAGTATGAGTATGAGTATGAGTATGAGTATGAGTATGAGTATGAGTATGAGTATGAGTATGAGTATGAGTATGAGTATGAGTATGAGTATGAGTATGAGTATGAGTATGAGTATGAGTATGAGTATGAGTATGAGTATGAGTATGAGTATGAGTATGAGTATGAGTATGAGTATGAGTATGAGTATGAGTATGAGTATGAGTATGAGTATGAGTATGAGTATGAGTATGAGTATGAGTATGAGTATGAGTATGAGTATGAGTATGAGTATGAGTATGAGTATAGACTATGTTGTTATGAGTGTAGTTATGGGTATGAGTATAGACTGTGTAGCTTGACTTAGCTTTGGCTGTGTAGTTATGAATATGAAGAGTTTTCGTTGTACACTATATTCCATGGCTTCTTAAGGATTTGCAAGCTCAGTGTGTTTTCAAGCTCACCCTCTCTTCATCAAGGATGCCAAGTTTGGCCGGGTGATGGTATACTCAATTATTACTTGTTCAACTACAAGGCCAAGAAGATCCACGGAGGAATTGCCGAGTCGCAGAATGTTAGTGACGAGGGCAGTGGTGTTGGAGTAGTGTTATTTTGACCCAATCTTTAGTGTTCTGACCCAACCTTTCGAGGCCAATGGTTTTAAACAAGGACATGTTCAAGCCCAGAGTGTTCGGAATGGACGTGGTCTAGTGCCAACACTGATGCGCTAGTCTAGCCTGGCCTGTGCTAGTTTCTCCTATTAACGATAAACACTACCAGACTCATGTTGGCCTACATCACAAGACCTGGTAAACAGTCTAGTGCAGTCCTACTTATAGTAGTAGGCTAGTACACTATAATTCATAGTCAATATGAGTGGTGAAGATTATTATGAAAGATTATTATGGGTCCATTGTACTACAGACCACCAATATCTAGAGCTTTGTAAGAATAGTCAGTCAGTAAGATTCTCTCGTCATTCAAACGATAATGTTATGACCCACTAGTATGCTTTATATGTGTTTGTATTGAGAGTGGGCTGCAAACAAGTTAACAAGGGCTTGGTTAACTGAAATGACCGTTCCAATACACTCTGCGATGATATGAGTCCTCTCTCAGTTTGTAGCACTCTTTTCAACTTATGTTTTAGTATATATATTGATATACAGGGATATGTAAGTTGTACCTGGACGAGGTGCGAGGTGGCTGAAGTGTTGAAAGTGAGCAATGAATGATCATTTCAGAAAAGGAAGGCGCACACTCATGAAAATCCTAGAGTGTGCTATACTTACTTCTTGATGCTATCCTTACCTTTTCTATATAATACGAAGGTGTAGCTCTCATATCATTCTTGTGTGGAAAGTTTAGCAGAGTCCTGGAAATCTATATAAGATAGGACTCTGGTCCATACCCTAGTGTTGGTTAACTAATCAGAATATCGTCTAAGAGGAACATACTAAGACGTCCTCTGCTCCCCGACCCCAGAAACAGGCAGCCACCAGAAACAGCTCCCGTGTAACTCCTCAAGTATTCACCTATCTTGATGAGACTATGAACTTTATCAATGGTGCTCAGTATAGTATGCTGGACTGTACTCCATGGCTATTGAAAGGTCCTCCTGATGTACCTAACATAAATGTTCAATTAGTGTTAAGTAATCTACATGAAAGGCTCCTGCACACAGTGCATCACTCAAACGCATCCAACGCCTCTACCAAGTACATCGCCTCCGTACATGCTAGGTAGTCGTTGACAACTCTCAAGGGCTTACTACAAAGAAAAACGAGAGGTTTCAAAGTTATGTATTAGGCTTCACAAGGATCTCGATTTTCAGGCATACAAATGGGGCGAGGTAGTTCTATCTAAGCGTGGATGAAAGTGTATTAACTCAATAGTTCCACAGGTTTCCAAACAATGGGTAATTTCCGAATAATTCTTGATGACCAGGAAATGTGACCGTATATACTGCACTAAGCCAGTCAGTAGCTATTCAACACTCTAGCCATTCAACACTCTAGCCATTCAACACTCTAGCCATTCAACACTCTAGCCATTCAACACTCAATAGCCATTCAACACTCTAGCCATTCAACACTCAATAGCCATTCAGCACTCAATAGCCATTATTGAACCACTATTGAAACAGGAGAACCACCCAAAAAATATTTACCTCGTGAGAAAATAGGGGAACCACCTTCTTATATAGTGCAATCCCTGCTTGCAGCTGATACCTTCGGATTACGGTTATTGTGATATTGCCCTAGACAAACTTGAAGATTTATAAACCCGCGTTATTGCTGCTTAAATTCTCTTCAATGCTTTATCGCTTGTTATAGAGCATGAACTTGTGTCAGTATAGGTCAGTAGAAGTACTGAGTGGTAAGTGCACGTCAGTATAGGTCAATGTAAATATTGAGTATGATACCAAGTATGCTGTCCATTACAGGTTTTACATACATAGTAGTATAGTGTTTTTTTGTAGATAAGATATGTTTTTAAAATAAATTATTGTGTTCCTGCATATACCATATGTTTTTAAAATAAATTATTGTGTTCCTGCAGATAAGATATCAAAGTAGTATTTAAAGTATTGTTGGAATATGAGGATTGATCCAGTACATCTCTTGTCTAGCCTGCATATAAAACAAAAAAAGACACCCAAACACCCGTACACACCATATCAAAAAAAAAAACTATACTCAACTATAACTTATTTTGGTCTGGGCCCCCGTTTTTGTTGGCCTGATTTCTGGGTCCTTATCAATATTTTGTGTGCCTGTATATAATTCTCTCTGGACTGCAGATTCTTCTCTTTTACCTGTATATACCCCCGCTATGTGCAGCCCCGCGCCATGCGCGACACTTATCAGTGAAGCAAGAGAGAACACTGCCACCCCAAAATGGTCTTGATCTCGAATGCCATAGAATCCATGGGAAACCCTACACTGCAAAATACGGGCGTACTGCACACAAACACGTCCATCGGCCTCTGGAAGTCGCTTGCTGATTGGTGGGCCGTCGCCCGCTGTGTGCAGGTGCCCACGGAGAAATCCGTACATTCGCAAGCGTTTGGGGCAGCCCGGGCCAAGAATTTGGATATTGAAAAGGACTTGTTCAGGTCGATGTTTTCTGAAAACATCGTTTTTGAAAATGACCCCGGTTTTGACTCGCTGTGTTTGACCGCCCGCTTCTTGGACACCTCCGTACCCTCGGAAGTCGCAGGGGCGTGCTACATCCATGAGCTCGAGCTCCGAAACACCTCGGATTTGGATCTTCCCGAGTTTCATATTGTGGTCATCCACGGCTACATGGCGGCCATGGGCTATTTTTCCAAGAATTTGGAGGTTTTGGCGGCGGCTCACGGGAATGTCACCGTGCACGTGATCGACTTGCCCGGATTCGGCAATTCTGCCCGCCCGGCGTTCCCCCAGTCCCTCCTTGATCTTCCCAAGACTGCATCCAAGGCCCAGGAGATTCAACAAGTCATTGATGCTGAAAGTTGGTTCATTGATAAGATCGAAGCTTGGAGAAAAGCCCGGAACATCTCCCGTTTCGACCTAGTGGCCCATTCCATGGGTGCATACCTTTCGTCATGTTACCTATTAAAGTATAACACTGACCTCGAAAACCAGATTGTCAAAAGGTTTGTTTTGGTCAGTCCAATGGGCACCGAATCCAGTGATATCAGTTTGATCAACAACAAAAAGCTTCAGTTTAACCACCATGACGTTTCCAGCAATCCTCTTCATGAGGTGTTTGCTACGGCGGATTTTGAGAACCATAACACCAGTTTAGAAGACTTAAATGCGTTATGTGATAAGCTTGGACGGCCCAAGTTCCCGAAAAACGCCCTTTTAAGGACTCTTTGGAACAACCACATGTCTCCATTCCAGCTCTTACAGTATTCGGGTCCGTTGTATTCGAAAATATTGTCGTTATGGACATTTCAGCGGTTCCAGGGACTTTCTTCCAGCTCTGAAGACCCCGAAAACAACGATTTGGTGCTACTTTTACACGATTACTCGTTCTCTATCTTCAACCAATACCAGGCATCGGGCGAATTGGCTATCACCAAGTTCATTAACCACGAGATTGTTCCGAGGGTGCCTCTTTGCGACCGAGGGTTCGTGGAGTACCTCGAAAAAGCAGGTATTGAAACGCTTTGGATGTATGGTGATAGAGACTGGATGAACAGCCGCGGTGGAGAATATTGTGTAGAGAGACTACGGGGATTGGGAGCATCGGCCCGCTTCGAAATGGTGCACGGTGCAGGACACCACATCTACCTTGACAACCCACAGGCGTTTAACGAAAAGGTGGTTGAGTTTTTGGGACTCAGGTCATGAGAATGACGACCTTGAATTAGCATGATGGACAATGTTCACATGAAAAGTGATTTAAAAGTGACACCCTGCTTTTTGGACTGATACTCTACAGACTGGCCTCAGTGTTCTGGGACATTGGAGTCTATGGGGAATATGACTTTGAAGAGATGGCCAGAAAGTGTGTTTAATCCCCCAGAACCCGGAATCCCGAATATTGAATTTATGGAGAGACCAGATTTTTTTCTAGTCACATGGTATACACCGGCAAGAAGCGATAAAGACCACCCTTTAATTTTAACTTATTTACTATATACACTCTACACTCGGCAATCTCTAATACAGTCTGTATTGTAGACAGTATAGTTTTTGGACGTAAGATATTATAACCCAGAAACGTGCTGGTGTACGGGTGCACCCTCTCTACTAACACCAAAAGCTTCCAATTCCATACACAAATAATTCGGATGGTGTGTAATATTGGCTATCCTGCTATCAAATACTTGAGCAGCCTGAACTCTCCCTCTGAAGAATCATCGGCGAATGAACATACATACTAATCTAAACAAAATGGGTCACACACGACCCGTCCGGTAATTGAGCATACGATTACCCATCTCTTGGTCTTGGCAGGCACTCGCTTTGGGATCATTCTCTTTTGGTATAGCCACCTGGTCAGTGTGCATATAGAGGTATAGCCCAAAGTTTCACAACATGTTCAAAGCAGGTTAAGTTGCACTTAATGCTTTACGCCTGTAATTGTAGCAGCGGTGAAAAATGGCATTGAATAAATTCCTATAAACTCAACCTGGGGTTCCGTAGTGACAGATTTACTTTTTCGCCCCGTCTCAATGAGGCGGGTGACGCCTTTTTATAGACAAAAGCCATACTGGCCTGTATATAGTAGCCTATATGCAGGCTGGCCTAAATAATCCTCCTAGGGACAATTTCCCCTTGATGTTAGAAACGTTCTCATCTATCCAAGTATCAAAATGTTAATTCTAACACTTTCATGCTCCTTCATACATATGTCGAAAGAGGAAACGTGAAGCTGAACTTTTCTCACGTGACCAGTGGCACGTGATCGTGATCGTGATCGTGATCGTGAGGTACACATGTGTCGCAAGTTCTAATAGTAGGTGTTGGACTTTTGGTATTCTTAGGCCCATAATTTGTGCTACTGTTCTGTACTAGAAAGTCCGTGATATTCTGGTTACTCGTGATACCGCTCAACCTAGAGCGGAATCCCATCTATATATAGTTGGGATTCCATGGACTCCCCCCATTATTCCTGCACCTTGCTTGTTAATCCATTGTCTCAAGTCAAAGCTGACTCCTCTCTGACAACCAAGACCCAGTTACAATACTAATCTGTACTCATGCGTTCCTCGGAAGCTTATAAGGCTTGTCCAATTCTGATGTACTGCAGGTAACACGGTACCTGCATACACGGGTCAGCCCGTCTCACATGTTCAACTTGTCCTATAAGAAGGGAGAATCCGCGTCATTGAGACAGGGTGGATAAGTAAATCTGTCACGGGGCCCCCAGTTTGAGTCTATAGGAATCTAACAAACGTCATCACCCTTCCACAATTGCAGGCGCAAAGCATTAAGCGCCCACAGGAACTTTAGGTCGTGTGCCAACCAAAATTTAACCATTTTAGTGTCCATTAGTAACAGAATTATGGAATTTTCCGATAAAGAAATCCAAAAATTCCCTGAAACTTAGTTCAAAGCTCCTATCTCTCAAGTGTATACACTAAAAATGTGATTTGACATCTTTTCGATTTTTTAGTGCATTTCCTTCTTCACAATGTACTCATAGTGTAGTATCGCGAGAAAATAGGAACTCTCATCTGATACAGTGTTTTTCAGTACTATTCAAACCAGCGTGACAAATGGTTCAAACCAAGAAGACAGAATGGTTCAAACCAAAAAGACACAGTTCCAACCAAATGGCGTAATGTTTCACACCAACTTTTATTAGAATTCAATATTCAGAAATCTTAAAGCTGGAGGATGGCCTCTTATGTACTACATTTGGGACAGAAGTCTTACATGAATCAAGGGTGAAAAACGGACGGAACTGAACTGGTTTCCTTGTTATCCTGTATACAACACCGGGTCCATTGGTTTGAAAGGCAGTGCGAAGGAGTACGAAACATTTTGAATAATAGTTTGAATCGTTTTGGCGCGCTGGTTTGAATAGTTTTGAAAGACACTGTAAACAGAGTGGTGTATCCATGTCTAATTACGCACTCTACTCCAATTGAAAAACACTGTACTATAGCTCCAACAATTTTTTTTATGCCAATACTCATAGTCTAAGTTTTAGAATGGGCCAATCCATATATGGTCCTTATTAGCGGATTGATTAATTTGGGGGATCTCGATGTGGCATTAGTTAAAGTTAGGTGGCATTTAAGTACGGTTGATTAGGATGGCCGAAACTGGGAGCTGGAGGTGAAACTGGGAGCTGGAGGTGAAACTGGGAGCTGGAGGTGAAACTGGGAGCTGGAGGTGAAACTGGGAGCTGGAGGTGAAACTGGGAACTGGAGGTGAAACTGGGAACTGGAGGTGAAACCGAGGGTTGCGAAAGCAGAGCAACACCCGTACACCAGGCAACCTCAGCAGAAAAAGGCCCAACGCAAACCGACCTTTCCTTCTCTTCTGTGTTGTAAAAATAAGTTCACTGGAATCCTGGAATTCCGGACTTCTCAATGCATATTTTATTTTAGTTGAAACAGTTTTTTTGGTGGACTTTTGGTGATCCTGTAGTTGGACAATTCCGGCCAATTCCGGCCAAGCGATCGCATACTGTTGAGAATATCCATAAACACTCGCATACACTGGAACTCCCTTCTCAAGAGTGTTAACAATTCTGATACACTAGTATTCATTCCTTTTCAATATATTCTTAACTTGTGCTACTTATATAGAATATCGGTGTTGGGCGATTCTTATAGAAAACCTGTCCTTGTGCGACCATACTAGTCATAGTCATACTAGTCATAGTCATACTAGTCATAGCCATACTAGTCATGTAAGTGTATATGGTGCCCTACTCAGTAATGAACTTACACTCTACCCAATACTGTATTTAATAATCTTAGTACTATATACCAGTTGCTACTTTATTGTATAAGAATACCGTGCAAGTAGACATAGTAATCCCATGGTCATGGTGTATATAGTACCCTACTTAATCATCTCTGTACTATATAATGCTTAGTGGGTGTTGTATAAATGTATAGGAATAGAATACACTACACATACCAGTACTATGTTAATCCAAAGTCAATCCCTGGACTAGTACATAGTCATAGTCATCGTCATGGTCATACAGTGTTTTTCAAAACTATTCAAACCACACTAGCAAAATAAATCAAACCAATAATTCAAAAAGTTCCTTACCCTTTCGCGCAGTCTTTCAAACCAAATGGCATAGTGTTTTACACCTACTTTCATTAGAATTCAATATTCTGAATTCGTAAATCTGGACGATTGCCTCATATGGTACTACTTTTGGGACAGAGAAAAAGCCTGCAGTACCAATTCAATCAAGGGTGAAAAACGGACGGAACTGAACTGACCTGAACTGGGTTTCCTGCGAATCCTGCATACAACAACATCTTTTTAGTAGGGGTTATGTGTTGTATTGGTTTGTTTAATTTTGCTAGTGTGGTTTGAATCGTTTTGCCGCGCTGGTTTGAACCATTCTGTCTTTTTGGTTGGAAATATTTTGGAGTGTTGGAACACGTGACATGTGACTGATGAACTTGAGACACCAGTACATGTGCGGGTACCGCATGCTCATGCCAAGCTATCCAGATGAAACAATGTTGGGTATTGTTGAAGAAGAGACGAAGGTAGAGCTAGGGCTCTATGGGCTTCCGTCTAGCTCCGTCTAGCTCTGAGCATTGTCTTGGAGAAGACAGTATAGATGAGGGAGTTTGACGAAGGAGAGAGATCATTTGGGAGTCCCCAGGAATAACTATATAAAGCAAGGATCCTGCTCAGTGTTGAGTGGTATCAATGGTGAAACAGAGATCACGAACTCACTACTTTACATCGCAATAGAGTTACAAGACAGATGACAGAACTGAATACCCAAGTCACTCATTTGAGAGAATTATTGCAGTCCAACTATAGAACGGTTCCTGTATACCAATTGGTACATGCTAACGTTCAACAAACTCCTCCGTTCAATAGCCATGATGTTCATAAAGTTCATAGTCTCATCAAGGTATGTGTATACTTGAGGAGTTACACGAGAGCTGTTTCTGGTGGGTCTGGGAGTAGAAGACATTGTGATGTCTTCCCAGATAATGTTCTGTTTGATTAATTAACACTAGGATTGTAGCAGAGCTCCAACTTATATAGTCCAGGAACTCTGCTAGTTCCAAATGCTGAAGCTCATGGAGGTTACACGTTCTGTGCAGTAGCATCGCTTGTTCTTTTAAAGGGACTCAGTTCAGTCAATTTAGAGCCTTTGATTGCCTGGCTAGCTGCAAGACAATTAAGTTTGGAGGGTGGTTTTTGCGGAAGAACAAATAAGCTTGTGGATGCATGCTACAGTAGTCATGGTCATGTCATGTCATAGTCATGTCATAGTCATGTCATAGTCATGTCATGGTCATGTCATGGTCATAGTGAGTGTAAGTAACACTTCAGTTATAGTAAGTGTATATAATACATAGTCATAACCCATGTAACTACTACTTTAGTCTTAGTAAATGTATACGATACTATTCATAGTGAGTGTATGTAAATCTTACTTAATACCCTACTTAATACCCTACTTCCATTGTTCAATACTCTCGATACTATATAAAACCTCATGCTTGTTGTATATATTGTACAACAATAATGTACAGTACAAAACCTAGTACTGTAGTAATCCATAATCATAGTACTACATAGGCTTAGTACGTGTATATAACAGTTTAGTCATAGTAAGTGTATATAGTACATAATGATAGTAAGTGTATATAGTCGTAGTCATAATAAATGTATGTAATAATTTAGTCATAGCACGTGATTATATTCACACTCCACTTAATGATTGGCTTCTGTACTATATACTGCTTGTTATATGATGTATAGGAATACTGTACAGTACAAGTAGACATAGTATAAATCGGGCTAACATTGAAGTTTTCAATATCTAACACCAATGAGGCAGTCCAATATATCCAACTGTAGTCTACTACTTTGGCAGGAGTCAATGTAGTAGCAATCGATTTAGTAGCAGTCGATGTACTGGCAATATACTAGTAGTCGATGTACTGGCAACAATGTCCTGGCAATATACTAGCAGTCGATGTACTGGCAATGTGGAACGTATGTCGAGAGAGTGGGTGTGACGTACAGTCCAATAGATTGTAGGAGGGAGGCCAGTGGCTTCTGTTTACATTGGCAGAAGAGACAATTGAGTAGATCAGTAATGGAGAGAGAGAATAGTACACCGAGTAAGAGAGCGTGAGACAGTACATTAGAGGAGATGTAATAACTAAGGAGTAATATAAGGCATAGAATAATAGAGGAGATTAGCACAGAACGTACCCAAGTAGTGATTAGAGTAGAGGGAGTAGGGTAGATGGGATAGAGTAGAGGGAGTAGAGACGATACATAGAATAAGAGATATCATTGAGTAGTCCAGTAGTCCAAGTCCAGTAGTCCAGTAGTATAATAGTACCTTTATACAGTCCAACACTAACAGTCCAACTAACAGCCTAGGATTTTAATAATACTGACAGCCCAAAAGTTTAAGCGTGCTAATGTTCTAAAACTCGGACTAACAAAGTATCCCAATTATTATGCGGACAATATTAGTAGTCTATATTCTATATTCTGATGTTAATAAGATTCTAATGCTACTGAAAATCGGACAGTCAAAGTGAAACAGTCAAAGTGAAACAGTAAATAGTCCGGTAGTACCTCTATAGTAGTCTACAGTCTACAGTGGATTCTTGAATACGTCTAATAATGCATAGTCGTGCTCCGTGAAGGCGTAGTCATAGTAAGTGTGTATATACTAGGAAATTACATGCTTCACAATCTGTACTATATATTATGGTACATGCTTGGGGCTATATTGTACTCAAGGTAGAGGAATACTATGCAGGACATGTGGCTATAATCAATTCATGTCCTGGTAAATAGTCACAAGATTTGTTCATATAGACTGAACTATCTGTCTGTGGTCTATCTCGATCCCCTCTTTATATATTTTGGGATGCTTGAATTCTGTCCTCCTGTACCGGACTCGTTAATCCGTTGTCTGAAGTCAAACCCTATGACTCCTAATGCCAAGCCCCGGTTTATACTATCCGTCTGCACATGTACATTCCTCGGAACCCTATGACACTTGTACCCTTGTCCCCTTGTCCCCTTCCACTGTACTGGAGGTACCCCCAACTACACACGCGGGTCAGCATCTCACATGTTCAACATACGGTACTGTTAGGGTGTAGGGTACTGTTGGGTACTGTTAGGGTGTAGGGTACTGTTAGGGTGTACGGTACTCTACACTTATCTAGTATAATATATACTCTACTCGATATTAAACCCTCTACCCATATCAGATATATATGTGTCAGATTATTGTTGTATACGTCTCATACCTAGTGTCTGCATTGGATGATTCCCGAAAAGAGGAATCGGTGTTACTCAAAAACTAAAGGCAGAGTAAACGTAGCCAGTTGAAGGTGGCTGCAACTGATTGGATATCGTAGGCTTAAATACCACATGGATCGTGGACTACCACATGGATCGTGGATTACCACATGCATCGTGGATTACCACATGGATCGTGGATTACCACATGCATCGTGGATTACCCATATGAGGTCTGACATTCTGCTTTAGCACTATCACATTTAAATATCATATCAAATGTATCATGTATGGCATCTCGGTCAGATATACATCATCCTATCGATTGTATAAAGACAGCTTCTTTTAATCACCTGCACATTGCATTCGCTGACCTAGTCGAGCAGCAGGAGAACCCTTTTGAGCGATGCATAAACATCTTGCTTGTCGAATTCCTGTATACTCCGCCAGAGTTGGTTCTCGAAGTCTTGCTTCATTTTCTCCGACACCTCATATGCAGCATCGATGATCCCGGTCTCTATGCCTGCCAATTTGGCCACATTCAACCCGTAGGAATTGGAAACAACGCCACGCACCACTTTATAGAGGAAAATGACCTCGGGCCAATCGGATCCATTCTCCTTGCGCTCGAGAAACGCCATGTGATAGTTATGGACTGCATTGTGCTCATGTTCTAGCCCATGCAACGATGGATAATGCGTAATAAAGAGCGTGACTGGAGACTTGGGGTCCTGGATAATGTACTTCAATATGGAGTACGCTAGGGCCACTCCATCTTTTGTTCCTGTGCCTCGGCCAATCTCATCCAAAATCACCAACGATTTGTTGCTGTAGCTCTGGATAATATTGGCACATTCCTGCATCTCCACCATGAAAGTCGATTGCCCTTTTAGGATATTGTCGCTGGCTCCCATTCGAATATGCACCGAGTCAAATACCCCAAGCTGTGCCTGTGTGCAGGGCAAGAAGCTTCCCACTTGTGCCATAATCACTGAAAGAGCTATTTGCTTCACAAGCGAAGATTTTCCTCCCATATTCGGGCCCGTGATGATAAGCACCCTGTTTTCATCATAAGAAATGTCAATGTCGTTGGGAACATAACTTTGCTGTGCTATGTGCAGGAGAACAGGATGAACGCCCAGTTTGATCTTAATAATTTGCCTATCCACAATTTCCGGCTTCGTATGTGAAATCTCCGACTTAGCAGCAGTAGCCAAAGAAAGGAGACAGTCGAATTGGGCCAAGCACGTGACCACCCTCCGAATGTACTCGTGATGCAGGTCGATTTCCTGCAAATAAGTCTTGAAGCATCGGTCACTTTCCTGCAAGAGTTTTTCCGTATGATACTGGAGTTGCTTGTGTAGAGCCGTAACAGATGCAGGCCTGTATCGGGAAACAGATTTGGTGGCACTGATCTTGAGCCAGTCTGCAGGAAGAGAGTCGGTCTGCTTCCCGTTCCGGACCTCGATCAAATGAGTATCTTTGAGCACGGAGACGTACTGCAAATGGGGTCTGTTCAAGAGAGTCCGGATATGACCGAGTTCTGCATCCAATTGTTGTTCCACTTCCTGTATGGAGGCCTTCTCCTGAAGAACACTGGCGAACTTGGGATCAGACTCGAGGAGGAAGAATCTTTGTTTCATTTCCGAAGCTTCAAGCAGAGAAAGCGCAATCCCAGCGTCAATTTGCTGCATGAGCCCATCGATCATCTTTTCCTTGCTGTACACCAGCATCTGGTCCAAAAGCTCGCCGAGAAGCTGGTCCTGGGGAAACTTGGCCCGGAAATCGGTCACACATGCAGGCCCAAAGTCCCTAAACACTTGCAAAACGTCGCTTAGACACTTGAGCATTAGAAAAACCTCTTTCCTGGATACCCTGTCGTTTTCCTGTGTAGCGGAATAATGGATTTTGGTAAGCGAGCGGTCAATCTCCACGCCGCTCTTGCCCAATTTGACTAGTGTGCCCCGAAAAGCATCCAAAATATGCACGAAATCACCACTAACCAAAGTCTCCACCGCATTCAAACGTTTCACAATATCCTCTTTCCGTACAAGTGGCCTGCTGATCCATTTGCGGAGCATAGAAGTTCCGCTCCGCGTGATAGTATTCTGAAGAAGCGATAAAAGCGTACCTTTTCGAGCCCCAGGGTCATCGTGAACCAGAAAAATGTCCAAGGCTCGAAGAGTACCTGCAGGCAACACCATGAAGGTATTTGAATCGGTAAAAGGGGTGATGTTGGAAGTAACCGAGAAGATATTGCTGAGGTTGAACTCCTGGAGATGCCTGGCTAGCTCGTAGATGCAGGATACCACTGAAGGAGTAAAGTTCAACGCAAAGTATTCGGGAAGATGGCTTGTTTGGGGCAGATTGAAGAGGGCCTCCAAACTGAGCTGGATTTGGTCACTGGGTTTAGGGAGGACTGTATAGACGGAGACATTTGGGAACTGGAGTTTGAGAGACGTTTCAAGAGTATTTTGTTTTCCCAATCGGTCAATTCCACTACCATTTTTAGTTAGTTCCCTTCCGTTTTCGTCCAGTTCACTCTCAATTAGGCTACGGTCCTTCCCAGTTGAGCCGTCTCCAACCAATATAACTTCACTAGGCCTCATATATGCAAGCCGGGTATCCAAATCATCACGTGAATATGCAAACTCGTCATACACGATTTCCCCCGTTCCTGGCTGCACACCCACAAGTGTAGTCACATTTTCCCCTGCGTTCTCATATATACACACAATGTAATCGTCACCAGGTTCGTCTACACTTGTTTTTTCGTCCACATTTTCGTCCCCCATATAAGTTGCCTTCGTATAAACCGCCGTAATTTGTCTTTGGAATAAAGACTTGGTGCTTTCCACTGATTTGATGGCTGCCGATTCCGTCTGCTTTACCACCCCTACTTTGAGGCCGTGATTGAGGAGACGTTGGAGATGGATATGGAGCCGAACGTCTGGAATCAGACAATAAGCAAATCTGTCATGTACCCTCTCTTCCAATTGGATATTGCCTGGAATTAGCATAATATTCAAAAGCAGAGATGCGACCACAGCATCTTGTCCGAAAAACTTGTACTTGTAGCCCACCTGGATGGCAAGAACCTTGTCTGGGTTATCTTGCTTCAATTGGGTGTACTGCAGCTCTAGGGGAGTTAGTTTTGGGGGCTTGGATGGTTTGGGCTGAGAGGTACGGGTTTGTGTGGATGTCTTAGGGGCATTTCCTCCCTCTTTTGCTGAGGTGATGTCATTGTTTTTGGTACCGTTGGAATCGTCTAGGTTTGGAGATTCGTTTGAGACTAGTTTGGAATCGCTAGCTCCATTATTCAATATCTTCCTGGACTTATATTGTAATGGAGAGGCAGTCACACCTATGGAGACAGGTCTTTTGGCTGGAGGCAGGCTAGATGAACTAGAAGGAGTGGGGCAAGCAATTGGACGTCCAGCATTACTTATGGGAGAAAAGAATCGACTGATGGACGCTTGTTTTTTTGTCTTGGGAGGAGCCATTACTGACTACAGAAAGACGCGTGAGGCCAAAGAAACAGTTGGGGGTATATGCAGGAACATACATATATCCGTACCAAACCGTTCCTTTTTCAGAGTAAGTGTAGTCTAAAGTGATATTTATAGTTATAGTATAATTATAGGAGTAGAGTAGAGTAGAGTAGAGTAGAGTAGAGTAGAGTAGAGTAGAGTAGAGTAGAGTAGAGTAGAGTAGAGTAGAGTAGAGTACAGTAGTAGACATATCTGTAGTATAGTCCAGTCTTTAGTCCAGAGTCTATAGTTCATAGTACTCAGTGTAGTATACTAGCCTTGTGTATTCAATAGTCATGGTCTAGTCATGGTCTAGTCATGGTCTAGTCATTAGTCAGACTCATAGCTACAGACGTGGACATAAATATAGTCATGGTATCGTCCATAAAATATGTTGAAAAACGGTAATAAGGTGTAAGGTGAATGCGCTCTGCGTCCCTATGGCTTGCAGGGATAGCGCGGCGACAAGCACCTGTTCTTCATCTACACCTGTTCTTCATAAGCACCTGTTCTTCATCTACACCTGTTCTTCATAAGCACCTGTTCTTCATCTACACCTGTTCTTCATATGAATCTGTTCTTCATATAAACCTGTGCTTACTACAACCGCCGGTAATGTGAAGGTACAGCTCCCACATATATAAAGGAGACTGGACCATATCCATCTTTTCAATAACTTGATCAAGTATCATCTGTCTGGGGCATACCAGGATGCCTCCAAAAAAGATGCCTCCAAAAGCCAGACCCACCAATACTCCAATGGACACTGACAACTGTTCATCTCCTCCTCCACCTGAAGTACACACTACTCCTGAAGTACACACTACTCCTGAAGTGTTTACATATCTTGATGAGACCATCAGGACAGTGTCCTTCGGCAAGAACAGTCCACTGGACTGGATACTACACCGTGGTTAATCTATGGTCCACTTGGTACCGCAACTATCGTTGCGGAACATGTTTTTTCTAATCTACAAAATCGGGAGGAGGTAATTATTCTCAGTAAAAGACCTTTCTTATCTATGAAACTTGTATCACGTGACTATACTGAAAACCTACACATTATATAAAACTGGCTATGATGGTTCTAGACTACGATGTTCCATACTACAAATAATCTATGGAGTGTACTGTGGTACCATGGAGTCCACCATGGAGTCTAATCTCTATAGAGTATGGACCAGAAGTCTATGGATATGGAAGCGTAGGACTTTAACCAAGTTCAGCCAAGCAAATCAGCAGAACTAAGCTGATATTCAACGTGTTAGATTAGTTCCAGTTGGAATAAGACCTGATATATATGACTTAGGTTGGCTTGTCGAACATATTCTGTTTGTATCAACTGAGACTAGACTAGAGCTTAGTCTTGGTACGCCAGGACATACATCTTTTTCTGTCTAGTTTTTTCTGGTCCTGATTGTTCTTCCAGGTACTCTATTTTTCCAGTACTTTTCCCAATACTTTAGTGCTTTTTCCAGTAATTCCCCCCAATACTTAGCACTTTCTCCTTTTCCCATTCTATTCCTTTTTCTCTTCCTCATTAGTCTCCATTATTCTCCCTCTAAATCTTTTCTAAATCTGTTCTCTCCTGATGTCTTCCCCTACTCGTCTCTGATACTTGTAAAACTGATGCTGCTGACGTTGACGGACCTCTTGGCCGACTCCTTCAGTTTATCATCAAACTTTGTCCTCGAGAGCATGCGTGGCGTACTAAACGTAAGCACCTTTTCTTCGCTGAGCAGCTCCATGGAGGTATCTGCAGCCATGGACTTCTCCAAGGCATCTGCCGGGTCTTCGGAAAAAGAAGGTTTTTTCTGGAGCTCGCTGGTCAGCTTCATGGGCCGCTTGTGTACAGCCTCCATGCTTCCCATCAGATGCATTACTGCGGGAGTCGATGAGTTGCGCCGGAGCGTTGCAGAGGGATTAAATTTTGTGCTAGATGTTTTTCCAAACTCCCTGCCAGATTCTACTGGCCTTACCATTTCATTCCTAGAGACATCCACACTTGAACTGGACCCTGAAACACTTCTTTGACGGCTTTGAGAGAGCGGTGAGAAGTGGAACTGATGAGACTTCAGAGAGCCCGGCGGAGTCACCACTGGGAACGACTGGCTCTTATTAGACAATGAAATGGTCTCGTCGGAAGTAACATCTTTGCTGGAAGACAGCTTAGAGTCGGAAACGGAGTCTCTTCCTGATTCCAGCGCCAGCCGAGCCTGCGGCATGGAACTGAGTGATTTCCTGGACTGCGTCCTTGTGAATTCTACCTGGAGAGGACTTTTGGGGTTGAAAAACGCACTATGGGGCGTGCTGGGAAGCCGCACCTGCATAGGAGACCCTCCCTGGAACAGCCACGATGATCTTGAGCCAAAGCCTTGTACCAAGGACTTCGAATGACGTCGATAGATGAGTGGCCTCTCGTCTGCAATGTGTACAGGGGGCAATGAAGCCAGGTGTTTCCTGCGCAGCGATACGATTTCGGGGTCATTCTGGGACCCAGGGTTCTGAGAGCCATGATTTTGGGGCCCCTTATTTTCAGCTTTGCCTAGTACCAACAGTGGTTCTTCAGCGAGTGTATCAGCCCGGTCGGAGCCGACAGAGCCCGAAGTATCGGAAACACGGGAATTGTTCTGGAGCGTAGTCAAAGGCAGGGCCATTTCCGAGACTTTTTGCGGGCTGGAAAAGGGGTAGAAATGCAGGGGTGAATTGATAAGGTGTTCCGAAAGAGCCTTTTGGACCCACGTTGTTTTCAAGGTCTCATAGTTGTTCTGGAGCTCGAAAGTCCCCGCTAGAAGCAAGGGAGGGTACTTCCGATGGTTAAGAGCCTTTTCTAGCGGTTCCAATTTTCGGAGAGCCTTGTCAAATGCACTTTCCGGCACCTCCTCCTTATCCTGTTTAGACTCTGAAGAATGGGGAGAATCCAGAGACCCCTTTAAATTAAAGTTTGCACTTAATTCCGGAGAGTCCAGCACAGCCAGGTCGGAAGGACCCAAATGCAACTCAGAGCCCAGTTTAAATAGCCCCGGAGACCCCATTTCCCGTTCAGAAGCTTGTTCTGTCACAAAGCGGACCAACTGCTCCATGCAAGCCAACGACAGGTATGCAAAGCACAAGTGAAGACACGTGTCTCCATTATCATCAGCAAGCGACCAATCAGCACCAAATTCCAACAACAACTTAAAGCCATCCACAAAATTGTTCACACAGCAATAATGAAGCGGGGTCCGGCCCAAAGGCCCGCCACGGTAGTCGATCCAGCGACTGGAAGAAAACTCCTGAAGAAGTAAGTGGAGTGTCTGCAGGAACTGGTTCATTATCAGCAAATGAAGCACAGTAAGATTATCAAAAGTCACCAAATCCACATCGGATAGTTCTAGCCGCATGTGGGACCCGCCCATCTTCGATATAAGGTGGAAGCACACCAAGTAGTTACCATGATATGACGCATAGTGGAGATTACACCAGCCACGATTCTGCGGATCAGGATTAAGCCAAAGCTCAGGGTACCGCGCAAGGAGCCGTTTAGTGATGGCAAGATTGCCGTTGACTACGGCCTCCCGGAGTCGGTGCTGGGCTTCCATTATGATGGCTGGATGTGGAGGAGGGATGGTGACATTGTTCCGCGCGCGGGTGCAGGCTGCGCACTGCGCGGCTGTTCCATGTTGCTTGGTAAGTACGTTGCAACGGCCACAGGTTACGGGCCATTGTTGGGGGGTCTGGGCCCCGACACTGTGTACCGGACTAGGAATTGTAACCATGCACATGATCCTATTTGAAACAAGGTATAATGTAGAGGTGAATAATAAATGGGTTGATAATAAATGGGTGAATAATAAATGGGTGAATAATAAATGGGTGAATAATAAATGGGTGAATAAATGGGTGAATAATAAATGGGTTAATAATAAATGGGTTAATAATAAATGGGTTAATAATAAATGGGTTAATAATAAATGGGTTATTAATAAATGGGTTATTAATAAATTGGTGAATAGGGAATGGCTCAATAATGAATAGGTGAATAGGGACTGCCTTAATAGGGACTGGGTTAATAATGTGCGTAGTGGGTCCGTACTGAGCTACCGTGCCATGTATATAACTAGTCCCAGGTATATTAGGTTGGATCACGTGAAATTTTAGTACAGTTTATATGCTGGGGTAGTACACAGGAATATATTATCACTACTACCATTGCCATACTGCCATACTACCACTGCCATACTACCACTGTCATACTACGTCATACTACGTCATACTACCACTGTCATACTACGTCATACTACCACTGTCATACTACGTCATACTACCACTGCCATACTACCACTGCCATACTACCACTGCCATACTACCACTGCCATACTAGTACATAATACTACCAGATGTAGTCACTACATTAAAGCTACCTTAGCTACCTTAGTACTGCCCTATATACCAGATGTACATATTACCATACTACTAATACTACTAATGCAGTACTCACCATACATACAATGAAGTATATAACATCATAAGCTTATCTAACTGGTTACTTCCAGTACTCTGGTTTTGAGTGTTTTATATGTTTATTCGCCCTCTTTCCAAAGAGGAACCATCGCACGTTATATAGATTAGTCCGGCATATAGGAATGGAGGTCGTATTGAAGGCCAAAGGCCAAAGGCCGAAACCCACTCAACTTCTGATTGACCAGTGCAGGCCTTCAACATCCACATGGGTAGTACACTACATATGGTGGGTCTAACATCATCCCCCCAAGTCTGGACTGACTGGACTGTCGTTCAGTTAATCGGGAAGCGAGTGCTAGTGTAGAAAGGAAGAGCCCAGGCCAAGTGTATGGGTAAGGACCTGTTGAAGTGTTTGATAGAGTGAGGTACTCTTGAAGGACGCCTGTGGAGTACTGAACAGCAGCGAGCTGTGGTTAAACTTAAAAGTAAAAGGTCCACTAAAGCGAGAGACTTTGCCATTAGTTTCGTGTTTCAGTTTTTGGACAGAAACTGTGATGATGGATGGCCGATACGTCTTGATGACAAGTTGTTTGACGGAGTAGTCTGGTTCACTTAAAGGCTCAGTTGAGTGGGGGAGCAATGCGTAGATAGTTGAGTGGAGTTGCAATGCGTAGATAGTTGAGTGGAGTTGCAATGCGTAGATACTTGAGTGGGGTAGCAATGCGTAGATACTTGTATCGGTCTTTTAATCGGTTATCGGTCCGGTCCGTGGGTTCTTGACTTGAGTAGAGTTATAATCTAAAGATTTCTGTATAGGTCGAAGTGCAATGTAATTTGGACGGGACAGAATGTGTAAGTAAGCCGTAAGCGTGGGCTTGGGGTCATTAACCCTAGTGTTTGCACAGTGTCCACTTGGTGGACATAATGTTGATGTCATATACCACTATTACTACCATCATACACTACTATTACCATCATACACTACTATTACCATCATACACTACTATTACCATCATACACTACTATTACTACCATCATACACTACTATTACTACCATCATACACTACTATTACTACCATCATACACTACTATTACTACCATCATACCACCATACTACATGTTAGATCCACGATAGATATTAACCTACATATTAAGCTATTTTGAGCCTACACTGTCTAATCCTAGCAATGGCTACTTCGAGACGCTGTGTGTGATGTTGGGACGGCGTTCATCGCTATTGTTCTCGTACTAAGTCGCACTTCCTCTCCTCTAAAAGTATATAAGTACCTCACATTCCTCCGACCATTCCTATCCACCATCATCAGTGAAGAGACTGAAGTTCGGGTCGTTGGTGTATGCCACGATACCAACTCTTAGAGCTGCTTCCAAGTTCAGCTCTAGGGAGCTTTGGGGAGCTCTAGGGCAGTGCCCTGCCTATATCTAGGGGAAACAGTACAAAGACACGCTGCTTGGTTATACTCCCAACAGGCAAGAAGGAACCAGAATATCATGGACGTTCTAGTATAGATGTGTAAAACATCTAACAATTCCTAATAACAATAATAATCACTACGGTCCCAAACCTGCTCTTGGAGTTATTAAAGAACAATGACATAACCGTTCCCAACTATGACAGCGTTCACTATAACGCTCCACAAGGATTCCTTGGAGAAGATGGGAATTTTCAGAGGAATCATGGGCGAAAGAACATAATAACTAGACTACCTGACGTAACCAGAGTATACTACTATACTACCATGTACTATGTCTACTGCTATACTACCATGTACTATGTCTACTGCTATACTACCATGTACTATGTCTACTACTATACTACCACATACTACTACCATAGACTATGCCTACCATGTACTATGTCTACTACTATACTACCACATACTACTACCATAGACTATGCCTACCATAGACTATATACGTCAGATCATAGGTAGTCGCCTACCTTTTGAGTAATGTTTAAGCCCTCTGCATATATCTACCAGCCACCGACCAGCCACCTAAACAGCGCGCCTCCCTCTAAGACCTAGTATATATGCAACTCAGATCCCCATAGGAGGAATCATCAACGAATATAGATAGCTTAGTACAACGTTACAAGAATCTAACAATATATACTACCAATGGATACTGCCATATACGCATCCTACAAGGAGTGCAACATTGAGGGGGTGGAAAAGGAGTACGTGGAATCATTCCAGCTCGAGCTCATGGAGGTCACGTACATCCACCATGACTAGTATGACTACCAGTACAGGAGAAAGAGGGTATGGCTATAGTGAGTGTGACTAGTATGATTGTGAGTGTGACTAGTATGATTGTGAGTGTCACTAGTATGATTGTGAGTATGACTAGTATGATTGTGAGTATGACTAGTATGATTATGACTAGGACTTTGACTATACACTATAACTGTAAGAGCCACCTTCGGTAGTGCTCTACTTATTGAGGTATTATGAAGCATCTGCGCCTGACACTAACAATGACCATAGTACAAGACCCCCTACTCCGGCTTCTACTCAGACACCATACACCATACACCACACCATACACCACTCAATACTATACTGTTAGATGCACTATAGGAAGGGCTCTACCCTTAGAGGAGCCTACGCCATTGAGTTAGAACAATTGCCATCAAAGACCCTTCACCTATGTAATACTTTGTACTACCACTGGTACAGTACTATGGCTAATAATCCTAATAATCCACTATATAGTATATACTACTACTGTACAACCCCGCCAGCTTGACGATCACGGAGTATGTTTCAGGAGGTCGTTTGATAATTCTAACATTCACCACCCTATACTCTGTACTACTACTCTGTACTACTACTCTGTACTACTACTCTGTACTACTACTCTGTACTACTACTCTGTACTACTACTCTGTA
>NKZN01001539.1:0-13711 GCA_002374485.1 Metschnikowia santaceciliae | reverse complement strand
TGTATGAGTAGTATGTATGAGTAGTATGTATGAGTAGTATGTATGAGTAGTATGTATGAGTAGTATGTATGAGTAGTATGTATGAGTGATAATCTATGAGTGGGAATCAGTAGTACTAGTAGTAATTCATAGTAGCTCTTATGTTCTTTGATACATTTATTCCTTACTTGATGGTTCCTCAAAGAGAGGAGCCGGAGCATGCACAGTGTACAGTGTAGAGAGTAGAGAGTAGAGTGTACAGTGTACAGTGTACAGTGTAGTATGTGGAAGACTTTTACCAAAATTGATATGATCTTCTTTATCAAATATTTCTTAATTCCCATCACGTTCTTCTTTCCTCTCGTTTCTTTGCTTCACATTGGCAATACATAATTCAATAGTGGTATTCAGTAGGAGTACTCAGTAACTCAGTAGGGTAGTATTCAGTAGTGTTAACGCGTGAGTATATTACGCATATGTGTTAGCTCAAAGACTGAGCTTGCGTGATTTAAGTACAGCGCTTGAGTCGGAATGTTTACGCACAGCGCTTCAGGCGCAATGTTTCGAAGAGGCGTGCCCACTCCAATATAAAAGGAGGGGCCGCCACTCACGCTTGTAAGGTCAGGAGTTTTTCCCCATAGGATAGAGAATCACCGTGGACTGCACTCAATAGATACTCGAACAATAGTAAGTCTAATAATTAACAAGTAGGGTAGTATTCAGTAGAGTAGTAGTTGATAGATTCATGTTTGTCAGATACTTTATACTAAGCTCCAACCATATCTCTCCAACCATAGCAGTTATGACTTGAATCCAGTCGTTATGACTTGAATCCAGTCGTTATAGAAGCCATAGTCACGTGATGGCTCACCCAATATACAAAAAACGAGCTTCCATCATAAGAGTACGAAATAAGAGTACGAAATGTATCTAGTGAAGAAGCATATAACAAGATGAGACACCTGAAACAATGAAAATTAGTGCAGAGAAATGGTGTTTGTGGGGAAATGGATTGGTTCGTCAGAAGAGAAGATAACGCACTGCATATAAGCATGGGGGTCATCGGAGTCATAGGAGTCACGAATCATACAGAAAAATCGACTTCTTTACACCTAATTGAACCAAGATTTGCATGGGGTTTTTCCCAGCATTGAACTAGTAACTATACAGGAATGCAGCTTAGGGGTTATCAAAAGAAAAATTTCATCCATTGATGCAGGTACTGCAGGTAACGCCACAGGGCTTGCAACCTACATAAACAATAGCCCATGAAACTCCGCCCCCTCCGAGCGATTTGGAATGCAGGTACCACTTCAAAGTCGTCTAGTATTTGGTTTCCATGTTTAGGGCAAGTGTCAACCTGGATGTGGGCTATATGCAGGACACTATCTTATCCGAGTCAAACGAGTCAAGCGAGTCAAGCGAGTCAAACGAGTCAAGCGAGTCAAGCGAGTCAAGCGAGTCAAGCGAGTCAAGCGAGTCAAGCGAGTCAAGCGGGTCAAGCGAGTCAAAGCCCCACCTCGCCGTAATCAATGCCCAGATAAAACGGGACTATTGTGGTATGGTTATGAGAATCAATTATAGTCTGGATGACAGTACATCATAGTACATTTGTATATAGTAGGAGAGTGACTATGGTCATGATACTATGGTGTGGGTACAGTGGATTTATGGTATCATGGATATAGTCTATATATGGTATGTTCAATGGTATGGTACTATGTATTATGGTTCTTTAGTATGTAACTATATATTATGGTTCTTTAGTATGTAACTATATATTATGGTACTTTAGTATGATACTGCATATTATGGTACTCTGGTATTATACTATATAAAGACCAAAGGAGCATTCAACAAAAAGTATCTGCTGGAGTAATGAAAGGTTTTCAACCAAGACCAAGCCAGCAGTAATAAAAGCAATCACACGACGCACTCCTGAGGATCTCATGGTAAAAAGTAACACAAGATAACAGTGAGAGAGACCCAAGACAGCGGAAAAGCGTCTCATCAACACATAAGGCACATTATCTATGATGGTCTATGATGGTCTATGAAGGTGTATAACGGTGTATGAAGGTCTATGAAGGTGTAATGGTCTAAAATGGTCTATGAAGGTCTATGAAGGTGTGTGAAGGTGTGTGATGGTGTATAACGGTGCAATGGTCTATAATGGTCTATGAAGGTGTAATGGTCTATGAAGGTGTAATGGTCTATGAAGGTGTAATGGTGTATAACGGTGTAATGGTCTATGAAGGCCTATGAAGGTGTATGAAGGTGTAATGGTTTTAGAGTACTGATCATAGGTTTTTTCTTATCAAGTTATACTAGATTTCAGTAATTGACGTATATTGTATTTCTTGCAATTGAGCTCTTTTAGAATAATCAATATGTAAGTGATGCGGTGAATCTGCTGGTCTATACTAGTGTCTGCTTTTTCTATGATGTAGAAGTATTCTTGAACTCTATGCTTTACGGGATCTCAGAATTGTATTAGTTTCTACTCCTTATGGTACTCTGCTTAATCTTTCAACCTATGGTTTAGTATATATATTAATATACAGGGATATTTACATTTTACGGTACTTTGGTATGGTACCACATTTTATGGCACTCTGGTATGGTATAAAGATATGGCACTTTGGTGTGGTACTCTGGTATGGTATGAAATATGGCATATCAATGATAGATGAACTATGGTAGGTTACTTCAGGCGATTTTTCATCCAGGCAATCAACCTTTCAGATGAACCCCTTCTCAGTTTGAAAAGCTTAAGTTTGAAGAGCTTCACTTTGAGAGATAGCATTGGTTAAGTGGTAGAACTATAAGTATCACTGAGGTATAAATACTGTTATAGTTGGTAGTAATAGTCAGTAGTCAGTAATAGTCAGTAATAGTCAGTAATAGTCAGTAGGCAGTAATAGTCAGTAGTCAGTAATAGTCAGTAGTCAGTAATAGTCAGTAGTCAGTAATAGTCAGTAGTCAGTAATAGTCAGTAGTCAGTAGTTAGTCAGTACTAGCACTAATAGTATTGTCGTAATGCGTAGTCAGTAATAGTAATGAGTAGTCAGTAAGTAGTAGTAGTGGCCAATCTCGGAGATTAAAGTCGTGGCATCGGAGTACTCACATCTCCTCCTGTGAGGAAAAATCAAACCAGCACTAGCATTGAGTACTTAGTGTCACTGAATTCTATTAACGAGGCTGGGTCTAGTTTAATTTAGTTGACTCAGTTCGGTTTGCTTTCCATGCCTCTACTAATTCATCTTGTAATTGTCTCCAAATGTCTCATGTATCTGAAGTGCCTAGCGTTTTCTGCTTTGGGCTGGAAACTTCCAGTTCATTTGCGTGATTCTCCCACCACCATTAGTAGACAGCGTTAACTTGAACGTACCTTGGGGGGCATGTGTGCCACTATTCTTCATGAAGCTTGAGCGCCATACTCTGCCGGTACTCTGGCTTATCCACTGCTGTATAGTTGGAAACAGCTAGCTGTGCTAACTAAACCGTTTCGTCCTGGCCGATATTTCGCCGGTGGTCTCATGAAGATGACATGGTGTAAAGGTTAGTATTATTCAAGTCTCGGTTAGTATTCAAGGAGACTTAAATACTGGGCACTAAGCACTATGCTTGTAGACGCATGGGATATGCCCGCGCCACGGAGAACTCCTAATTAGGACTTCTCACGGCCAATGTGAAACATTGCGATGTTTATGTTTCAGATCCCGCAGCCCAGCTGTTTCAAGAAATCCCTCAAGGGTTACCCGAAGCAGCAAGGAAGTATATAGAACCAGCAGGGTCGCCTGATTAAAAAAATCCTCAGGGATTCCTCTAAGGCATATTATAGTATTTGAATATACATGTGATATAGTACTTTGTTTTACAAATCCCAAAGTCCTGCACAGGTTCTAATACTTCCTTTGGAAACATTGAAAGAGGAGTAGACCATGTTCAAACGGTCACCTACAGGCACAGTTACCGATAACAGTGATCGAGGAGTCCGAGTAGATCTTGGCCCATTTCTGTTTTTCAGTTGGCGATTTCTGGCTCTCTATAGGTTCGATAGGTTCTATTCTTTGCGTGGATTAGTGATTAGTGATTAGTGATTAATGGAGAGCATGGCTCCATGCAGGAATGCTTTCTATATTTGACTTAAACAGTCTTCACTTGAGTCTACCATGTCTGAGACAAGCAGACAGAAAAGAAGATGGAGACTGAAGTAGTTTAGGACGGATAGAAGAGAGTCTCAGATTAATCAATGGACTAGGCTCAGCTCACCTTATGAGCACTCATTGAGCACTTTATGAGACTTACCAGACCAGACCAGACCAGACCAGACCAGACCAGATTCAGACCAGAATCCGGAGAGACTCTAAAAGACTGCAGTGAGGCTCCAAGTGACCCAAGTGACCCAAATGACTCAAATGACTCAAATGACTCAAATGACTCAAATGACTCAAATGACTCAAATGACTCAAATGACTCAAATGACTCAAATGAGTGGAATGACTCATATGACTAAAACTGGCTCGATACTCTCAAAACTGAAGACCAAGATCAGAAGAGCCTTTTGGGCTCTGCAGACTCATAAGGCTCATAAGACTTGGAACATCTGAAATTTTAAAAAGGTTCACCTGATGGCAATATGACAAGTCTGATAACACTTTGAGGGGGATCATTCAATCAGAGACTCCAATAACATCATTAAAGAGACTCAGATAAGACCCAATCTGATTTGACAAGCCTCACGTGACCCAAAGCCAGATTAGAAACCGACCTGACACCGACCTGACAGATAAAAATCGACTCTTCATACTCATCAGTGTGTATGCAGCTCAGAAGAGGCTTCCAACAAACACTCGTGACTCGTGGGCAGAACTAGGAGGCTCTGGCTCTGTAGATGTTCAGATGATACAAACCACATGATTCAAGTCACATGATTCAAGTCACGTATCCAAGGCATTTACGAGTCAATGGCTACTTCCTGTAGTCTCTTGACAACATCAAAATTGTACATCTTCTTTGACAGACCCTTCACTTGCTGGGGGTTTCGAAGAGCATCTTCCTTGCACTCCAAAATGGCGAGTTTAAGTCTCTCAACAGCATCCTGGGAGATCTGGAAGTGGAACGCTATACGTTTGCCCATCAATTTGACTTGGTGTTTCTGGCCAAACGCCACAAGCGATTCGTCACTCATATGGTTGCGTTTCATGTCCAAAAAGACAAAGTTGGTGTCAGCAGGAGACTCAAGAGCAATATCATGTTCAGCACAGAACTGGGCCACGTCCTTGGCGTAATCGTGGCTTTTCTGGATCAAGGGCACATTGTTCTGGATGGCCAATTGAGCCATGTAAGTCATGAGACCTACCTGCCGGATTCCTCCTCCACACTGCTTCTTAAAGTGGTTAGCAGTGTTGATGAGTTCCTGAGATCCCACCAAAATCGAGCCCATGGGTGCTCCTACCGACTTGGAGAGACAGATCGACACCAGGTCAAAGTACAGACAATATTCCTTGATGGATATTCCTGTTTCCACTGAGGCATTATAGAGTCGTGCGCCATCCAAATGGAGTTTTATGTTATTTTCCCGGGCAAACTGGGAGATCTGCTTGATTTCCTCAAGCGGCATTATAATACCGTGCAACGTGTTCTCTAAGCTGATCACTTTAGTGGGTGCTCCGTGGATATCGCCGTCACTGGGCGTATAGTTGTTCTCCACATCCAGAAGCGTGAGGTAGTCACCATTTTCGGGAGTCACAGGGTGTACCATGGCTTGGGATAACGAGGCTAACCCGCCTGCTTCGTGTAAAAACACATGTGCTCTGTGGTCACATAAAATGGAGTATGGTGGCTGGTAAAGGTTTGCCCTTAAGCCGATCTGGTTGGAGAGCGTACCGGAGGCACAAAAAAGAGCAGCTTCCTTACCACAAATCTCCGTCATCATGTGCTCGAGCTCCAACGTCTTCTGATCCTCTTTGTACACGGAATCACCGAGTGTTAGCGTGCCATTCTGTAAGCCTGAAATGAGGGCTTGGTTCATGGCGTTGGTGGGGACGGTGAAGGTATCGCTTCGGAAGTCGTTATATGTCGGAAAGACCTCTTGGGCCTGGGCGTCGGGCAGGGCGTCGGGCAGGGCGTCGAAGGTCATAGTATGGAAGGGGTGGGAGAGAGTGTTTCAGAAAAGAAGAGCAGCTTATAGTGTGGTTTAAGTATTAGGTATGACTAATGGATTTGCCGCATGCTGCGTTGCCGCGCCTGTATGCGGGAGATGGTTTTGTCCAAAGTGCCTTTCAAGGTTAAAGGGGGTTTTGCCCTGCGCCTCAAGCGTCTGGGCTCGCAACCGGGGGCCCAGTCTCCGAAATAGCCGAGGCGTCTAGTGCGCCAGATGCGCCCTATGCGCTAATATCGAAAACGGAAAATTGCTCGCTGCGATGGGAGTGCATACTGGCGGGGCTTCGCTGAGTCTATATGCACACCCCAACGAAACCTACTCAGACTAGCGTCAGCAGATACTTTCCATGCGCTCTATATACCGGCCGCAGCCATGCACTTCAACGGCTACCCATTTCCTCGTCACTTTTCCTTGTGGCGTCTTCTTTCCGGCTCGGGGTCTGCAGCAAAGGGCAGAAACTCGGGTGCAAACGCCGACGACGGAGAAAAATCTCGTTTCCCCGCATCCCGCCAGATCGTACTGCCACTAGACACCAGGTGGCTATGGCCGAGTTTAATGCTCGAAGGCTTATTCAGCCAGATATTGGTGTGCGACGAAGGAAGGATCAAATTGGAGAAAAGCCCATTTTCTACCATGTTGCCGTTTTGGGAAAGTGGCAGATTGATTGGGTCCACATTGATAGGTGGCAGAAGAGAAAGTCCAGAGTATGGGCTGCGCGAGTCCATATAGCCGGGCTGCACATTGGAGCCCCACATGGAGCTCAGCATGTTGCTCTGTACAGGAATGGCCCCGGAGTACAACGTTGACGGCTCGCTTACCGGCAGGTGGAGGTACGGGTCCGAATAAATGTTCCTGCCGTTACCAAGCGTATCGTTATTGGTGTACATGTTGGATTGCATGGGCACCTGCGTGCCATAATCCATGTACTGCCCGCGACCACGTCCATATAAGCCCGGTGGGTCTTCCAAGGAGCCAGGGTAGACGTACTGCAGATTGGCGTCGAGGATCTTGGCTTCGAGTAATTTAGCGTCGAGTATTTTAGCGTCGAGTGTGTCTTGAGGAAGGGAGCTCTGGCCTGGGTGGATATTGGAGGGGATGGAGTGGAGGTCACTTTGGAGAGACGCGGTGATAGAGTCATGCAGGACACCAGGAGCCATGGATTCAGACTGGAGGCCATTCACTGAGGCATGGAGTCCATGTATAGAGTTGTGGAGTCCGTTTAGAGAGTCGCTTCCCATTGTAGCCATGGACAGAGATTCCATAGAGTTGTAAGCCATGCCGCCAAGGTCGGGGTTATATGCACTCCGGAGACCTTCAAAAGGTACAGAATTGGGAATAGACGTCACATCTTTCAAGGCATTGGAAAACCCCCCGAATTCAACGCTGGCCTGGTACTCGGAAAGTGGGACCGGTATATAAGCAGGGTCCTTAGCATACCGAGCACTTTCTATGCTATTGTGCAAGGCAATGTATTTGCGTAAATGGGCCAGAAAGGTTTTTTTCCATGCATCTTCTTGAGCAACCAAAGTATCGAGGTCGTGGTTGAAATCGGTAGCCCATTCAGGCTGAAGCTGGACGATTTGTGCTGCGACCAGGGCTCCTAACTCGGTCAACCGTCCATCATTCGCTAAAACGGCTTCTGTATGAGTACTTGATGAAGAATCTTGATCTTCTGGGTTTGGCTGCTGCAGGGTAGATTTCACAAACTGATTAACAAGCGGCTGGAGCTGAGTATAAATGGTTTCAGTTTCAGTCTTCTCGCGCACAGTTGCCGAAAGCAGATGTTCAAGGTCAGAGATGTGTGCTTTCAACCGGCCAAGCTCGCCATGAGTTGCCGTAAGCGCCTGTTTGGTTCTAGACCGTTCGGAAACCGCCACCTGCAGCAAATGGAGCGCTTTTTCGTTGGATTTCTTAAGTTTCAGCTTCAACTCGGTGATTTTTCGCGCATGGATGTTTCTCCGCAATTCGTAGTTCCTTAAAATCTTGGAGAGTTTGAGTTTCCGGAATGCCAATGAGTCTTTGTTTTTCTCTAAACCTTTCAAGTCCAGGCCCTTTTTCGTCCAGAACTCGTGTCCTTCTTCAAGCTCTTTTTTGCACCTCTGGTATTCACTTTGAAGAGCTGTTTCCTCGTCTTGCTGCCTACGCAGAAGAGCAGCGGAATCGCTGATAATCTTGGCGATTTCGCCTTGAGCCGCTGATAAATCTGACACCAATTGCAGCTCCGTAGTGATATTTTTGACCTCGGAAGGGTCGATTTCTATGCTGCTGCGAGCCAACGCGTCTGTCTTGGGGCTGATGTTTGGCAAGTCAACGTCCAGACCTGCGGTACGCACGTATACAGGTGGCGACTCGGATCGGAAGTTATTGATGACGTTGACAGCCAAGATCTGGATCTTGTAGACGGTGTTTTTATGCAAATTGTTGAGTTTGACGCAGGTATGTGCCAAAGTTCCAGCATCTTGTCCATTCACCAATACCACAAAAAAGATGTTTTCTTCGGGCTGTGTAGATATGTGCCAGTGGAGCGAAATGTCGTGTTCGCCGATGGAATGGACACTGATGACGGGCGTATGGGGGATCTGGATATTCAACTGCCGGGCCAAGCGGTCTGCAGGTGCCAGCAAAAGCTGGAAGCACCGGAAAATCATCCAGCAAAGGGAGGGGATGACGGTGAGAAGAACCTCGAGCATGTGGGGCGAATGGTGGCCAATAACTGGCTCTTGCAATGACCTAGGATGGGTTCAGCAGTATGTTGCGCATGAATTTTTCGCGTGCGCCCTGCGTTGTGCATGCAAAGTAAACTGCAAAATGATGGCCCCCCAAAGTCGATCGTTCGTTGTAATCTCTATAAAGCAAATGAAGCATAGCTTTAATAGTGCCTAATCTGGCATATTTAATTTGGTCTCTTTAATTCTACACCATTAATGAAAATGAACAAAGTCAAAAAAAAAGCAAAATCAAATTAAAGACCTAAGAATTGCAGTCACTCAAATGTGAAAGCTTCATCCCATAGCAAAAGGGAATAGGCCGGCAATTTAAAGTCACCAAGATCACAGTCTTTGTGAAAAGTCACAAATTTCTTCATTCCACCAAGTCTGAAACAAAAGGAAGATATAACAAAGATATAAGGAAGATATAACATCCGAGCATATATTTCCAGTGCTTATCGTGCCCCCTAAGCTCTTTGTCCGCCAAAATTCAGAACAAACTCAGACTCATTTGCAAGCCATAAGTCCCAGAAAATTTTGAATCATTCATCTCTTTCAATCTCGAATTTAGCAACAGTTGACTTACTAATACCTGTGGCCACTGAAGTAGACGAATAACCCGCAGCTTTCACGGCCCTCGGAACAGAGGAGCTGATCTCCTCAATTTCCTCTAGGTTGGAGAATTTAGCCTGGGCCATTGAAATTTCCCTTCCCTCCAAATCAACAGTTAAGTAGGCATGCCGGAGAAAAGAAAGTCCCAACACAGCATGTGGCTTGTCGGAACCTTTAGCCCAAATCCCTTTCAATGAACATGTGCCTTGATTTTCATCAATTAAGTCTCTCAATGGGACTTTTATCTTTAGGCCGGAAAATTCGTAGACTAAATTTTCCATACCGGACTTGTATCCACAATTCACCCAGTGAGAAACGTGGTAACGCATGCGTTTATCCACCAGCATCAGTTCAGTTAACGCCAGAATTACATTTTTCGGCAATACTTGAACATGCTGGTGAAGCGAGAGCAAAGCATTGATTGGCTGATCCAAAAGAACCACTTTTTGGCTAGAGTTTTCCAAGTAGATTTTGTTAAGAACAACAACTGGTGCGAAACCGCCGAGCGCTCTATGTATGTTCACTATTGGAATAGTTTGCAAAGTTCCAACATACTTCCAATGATCAACGGCACCAAAAAGAATGGAGCCTTTCTCAGCATCTGTCTTGTTTAAAAACAAAGAATAAGCGCTTTTCTTGATATAACCGGCATCCTTTAAAGCCCCCGCGAAAGTAGCACGCTTGTATTTAGCTTCCATCAATGGGGTTTTCCAATATGGAATCCCAATTCCCAAGCCGCCATAATGATTATCCCCATCATTAGCCACCACAAAGTCCATATTCAACATTGTTTTTGATATCCCAACCTTGTCGGAGCCCCAAACACCGACATCCAATCCTTTGCCTGAATCTAAAGGGCAATTTTCATCAAGAACATAATTGGTTGGCTTGAACGTTTCGGACTTGGCCTTCTCGAAGGTGCCCAAGACTTCGCAAAGGCTATCTTCCGGACCCCAACTATAACATTTTTTGTTTTTACCTACGATCCATAAAAAAGCTCTCGACGTATCGATTCTCACCTCCACTTTTTGTCCTCTGGAGCCCAAAGAAAGTACGGTAGTGTAATATTCTTTGTGGTTGAAAATTGGGAGACTGACGTAGTCACCATCGTGCTTCATCAAATCAGAGTTTCTGTAAGAAGAGCCATTATCAGTATGAGGATCTTTGTTCGGAAATGGAAACCCCATTTCGAATGCCTTTTGATGTTCCACAGACGGCTCTTGGAGTTCCACAGACAGCTCTTGGATGGGGGATAAGAGCGCAGCTGAGGCCATTACCACTAATGGCAAAATTAAAAGGGATTTTGGTAACATTGTTGCGTCGTAAAAAAACCCCATGGGAACCCGGGGCTTTTATACACGTTTGGAAATCAAAAAAACAATAGAATGATGTTTTATGAAACAAAATCACCCCTTGAAAACCCGGCTCAAATTGCCATTTGGCCTTCAGAAGCCGTTAACTAAGCGCCCCTGAATCAATAGATCTTTCGGCAAGTGCAGGTAGGCTCCACGTGATTGTCTTAATGACTCCAGATCCCCCCGGAAATCCATTATGCAAGTAATGAGTTTCATGAGTTTTGTATGAATATTTTTTTCGTAACCTCAATTGGACAAGAAGTTAGCAGTGAAGAGCAGACGGTATATTTGAGCATACTCCAGTTTCAAGTTCCGCGCTCTCAGTTATGGGAGCGCATACATTAGGATATAATTCGGTATGCGAATATGAATTTGAACTTGAATATGAATATGAGTTTGAATTTGAATTTGAACTTGAATGTAAATGTGAATGGGAAGGGCCCCAAAGGGTTTTTTTTTTGTTCTTGGATCCCCTCCTTCGGATTTGTTGGAGGCTGTATAGTTTCTCATTTAATATTTTAACCAGTAAGTTTGCATGTGAAAGCGAGGAGTGAGGGTTGAATTCTGAGCCATGTGATAAAGTGTAAAGCAAAAAAAAAATCTTGTGGCCCGCTAATAACCACCACCACCACACCCTATACATTCTTTCCTTTTTAAAAGCTTCAATGTTAACTTCTGTTGGCTTCTTTGAATTGAATGTAAGGCTGGATCTCCTCTATATTCCCAGACCAACTTAGGCGTACTTCTCCACTAAATTCTTTTTCAAAGACATTATCTTTCAGAGATTTCGTTAGCCAGAGGCTGATTTGCGCTTTCGTCTCATCGGGGAATAAGGCAGTAAGGCGTTCTAACTCGGAGTCCACGCACCGATTGTACAACCGGTCGAACTTGTCGACTTGTTCGAGGATAAGGTTCAACGCCTTGACAGATGAACCCTTTCCACGCCAAATATAAATAGGTTAAGGCAACCCGATCATGGGCCTTGTCTAGGAAATGTTCAATCAATGGTCAGTCAGACGCCTCGTAGATTGCGCAAAAAAAAAAAAAGCAGGTGGACGTTGATCTTCACTTTGAAGATCGAGGTGAAGAACGGTAACCGTTGAATGAGTTGACTGGCAATTTCTGGGACGTTTGGGTAAACCTCCTCTAAGTAGGATAGGACCGCGGGGAAATGTACCTTAAACAATGTTAAACAATGTTAAACAATGTTAAACAATGTTAAACAAAGTGGGATCCTTCATGGCTGCGATGATAAACATCTTGAGCTGACTGAGCGCTAGTCTCAAGGGCCAGCAACACCGATGCTCTCATCAGCGGAAGATCCTGCTTGCGAGGTAAGCACAGTTCCTGGTAGGAAGTCCTCTAAGATGTGTTCAGCACATTACCGTTGACGGCTCTGTCGAGGCATATCTCGTGGCATCCCCAGTTTCGAATACGAAAGGGTTGGAGGACCTCCGTACATCCGGAGTTTAAAGCTCTCTGGATAGCTTGGTCAGCTCAATCGGTAGAGCATTTGACTCTAAATCTTTCAATCTATGTTTTAGTATAAATTGATATACAGGGATATGTAAGTTGTACCTTACCTTACAAGACCTAAAGTGCGAGACGAATTGAAGTGGCTGAAAACTCTTTGCCTACTGGTAACCTGCACATAACTCTTTCCTGGTCGGCATACAATGTATATGCGAAGTGCCTTGACTCGGTACATGCTGTTGAACGTTAGCATATACCAATTGGTATACAGGAACCGTTATATAGTTGGACTGCAATAACTCTCTCAAATGAGCGACTTGGGTAATCAGTTCTGTCATCTGTCTTGTAACTCTATTGCTATGTAAAGTAGTGAGTTCGTGATCTCTGTTTCACAATTGATACCGCCCAATACTGAGCAGGATCCTTGCTTTATATAGTTATTCCTGGGGCCTCCCAAACGATCTCTCTCCTTCGTCAAACGCCCTCATCTACGTTGCCTTCTCCAAGGCAATACCTTCTCCAAAACAATGCTCAGAGTTAGACGAGACCTAGACGAGACCTAGACGGGAGCCCATAGAGCCCTAGCCCTACCCCTGTCTCTTCTTCAACAATACCCAACATTGTTTCATCTGGATAGATTTGTTGGAACATGAGGCACCAGTACATCTCTGGTGTACTGCATGTTCCATGTGACTGCAGAGAAGCACGACAGTTTCAAAGAAAACGGTTGGACCAGAAACTACCGTATTATGGTCATAAAACTTGGTTGGTATACAGAGCGTCTTATTGTTGGAGGTTATGCCTCTATGCAAAGGCAGAAAGAAAATCGAGTGTCGCCAGATTTATGAAGTGACGAGAGATAACTTCGGAAACGACAAGAAACCAAGAAGACTGGTCCAGGTTAGAAGTTTTCTGAGAAAATTGAAAAAAAACCTAAACCAGTCGGGTAAACTTCAATGGTTCAAAGACAGTGCTCCAAGGATTGGATGACAAACCGTCAGTTGTATCCAATTGATATAAAGTGAATATGTCTGCTTATCTAATGGCAGTCGAAAACGAGATCGTTAACTTATTGCAAAATACGCAAGCTCGCATGCGCTCAAGCTAGTCAGGAAGACGCCATCGTTTGTGGGTATCAAGAGAAATCTTTGGACGCAACAGATTAGATGAAAACAAGTTGACACTTTATGTTTACATCGCTGAACATTAATACCGAGTTTTACAGTTCAAATTCAGAATTGGTGAGTTCAAGGCTAACAATGTGGTTCGCATGCTCTTGCAGATTGTTAAAGCAAGGACACTACGGAGAAGATCAGAGCAGTTTGATACAAATGGGTATTCGCGCTAAAGAATAATGAAAGCAAGACATGTGGTCTTGGAGAACTTCTGGAAGGAAGGTACTAACTAATAGGAAA
>NKZN01001534.1:0-27009 GCA_002374485.1 Metschnikowia santaceciliae | reverse complement strand
CACCGATACTCCATATTTGAGAGAATTATTAGAGGCCAATGTCATAACAATTCCAAATTACCAGAGAGTGTATGCACATTCTCAACATAGAGGACAGGACAGTACAGGACAAGACAGGACATGAAGACTCTTTGGTTTTGAGCCCGCGCATCTCTCGTCTCACCGTCTCATCGTCTCATCTACCAAAAGGACACATGTAACTTTAGCAATTGAGGCGTTGTAGGGTTGAAATTTGGATATGTTGTTTCTGAAGAGGAACAGATATGGGTTTGGTTTTTTGGGAAAATTTTAAGCTATTTTGGATGAGTTTGGGGGGTTCATGGTAGGATTCCCTGGTGCACGGGTTTACACAGCTTCACTACACTTCCAGTACTATCAATACACTATTACTTCTACTACTACTACTCACTATTCTATACTACTACTACTCACTATTCTATACTACTACTACTCACTATTCTATACTACTACTACTCACTATTCTATACTACTACTACTCACTATTCTATACTACTACTACTCACTATTCTATACTACTACTACTACTACTACTACTACTACTACTACTACTACTACTACTACTACTACTACTACTACTACTACTACTACTATAATACTATTAATACTACTACTATAATACTATTAATACTACTACTATAATACTATTAATACTACTACTATAATACTATTAATACTATTACTTGTACTGTTGATACAATAATACTACAATAATACTACTTTGTATTCCTACAAAATTCCTACACTATTACTACAATACAGTGTTATTCGAAACGATTCAGACCAGCGCGACAAAATGATTCAAACTAGCGCGACAAAATGTTTCGAACCAAGAAGACAGAATGTTTCAAACCAAATGGCGTAATGTTTCACACCAACTTTTATTCGAATTCAATATTCTGAAATCTTAAATCTGGACGATTGCCTCTTATATACTACATTTGGGAGTCTTGCAGTATCAATCAAGGGTGAAAAACGGACGGAACTGAACTGGAATCCTTGTTCTCCTGTATACAACAACCTGTCCATTTGGTTTGAAAGATTGTGCGAAGGGGTACGAAACATTTTGTTGCACTGGTTTGAATCGTTTTGGCGCGCTGGTTTGAATAGTTTTGAATAACACTGTAATACTACTTTGTGTTCCTACAAAATTCCTACATTATTACTACATTATTACTACATTAATACTACACTATTACTACACTATTACTACACTATTACTACACTGTCCAATAGTACATTTAATACAATACAAAAACAATCCTAAGATAATTTTACTGCTTTGACTATTACTATTTCGACTACGCCACTATTATTAATACTACGCACTACTAGAATTCTTGAACACTGTTTAGTCTTTCCAAATCATAGTACCGTTGAAACCTCATATAGTAGAACTGGACCATAACTCAAAAATTAAGAATATTGATCTTTACTTTTAAGGTGTGGTTCAGCGGAGAACCTAATGTTGTTCACACTACACTACACTATAAATTAATATTACACTACACTATTATGTTAGATACGCGATGGGCAGGGCACTACCCATAGAGGTATCTTCGAGCTTACGAATGCCAGTGACTCATCCAAGGCACCATAACCCGTGATTTGGACTCATCGATTCACCTTACCTCGTGACATGGCGTTTAAGCGCCCTGCTTCACTCTCTGGTATTCACTGGCTAGCTATATAATTACTCGGATTCCCACTTATTGGGGATCCATCAACGAATGAACATAACTCCTAGTATTAGACGTATTCAAGAATCTAACAAGTACTATTAATACAGTACTGTTAATATAACTAAGACCACTGCTACACTACTAATACAACTAAGACCACTGCTACACTACTAATACAACTAAGACCACTGCTACACTACTAATACAACTAAGACCACTACTACTACTACACTGTCCAAGTTCGTCTCTTTCTATGTACATTATGCGGAGTAGTAAACCTTTCTCAAGTCCACCAACTTCTTTCCTCGGCCTGCAGCCAAGTCCTCCAAGGAAGTTTGCTTGGTCAATGCCTCAATGAAGCCCTTAACCACGTTCATGGGGTTCCGGGACTTGTACACCTTTCCTCGCAAGTCCTTGATGCCTGCAGCCTGGCACACCTCGAAGATGTTGGGGTTGACTCTTAATCCGAAACCAGAAGGAGCCGATTTGATAAACAACTTGACTGCATGGTACTTGTAGTCGATATCACCAATAATAGTTCTCTTTTCGTAACGGGGAATTGGCTGCAAGTTTTTGATGGCATCCCAATGAGCCTTGTTCAAAGCAGTTCTCATTCCGTCTCGGGATTTTCCTTCGCCCAAGCCAATCATGCCGTTCTGGTCACCTACAATAGTCAAGGCATAGAAGTTGGGGATCTTACCCTTGGACGTTTGACACGACACTCGTTTCATGACAATGGGCCGCACGTACAACTTGCGCATGTACCAGATCTCCATACCGGTCAAGCGATGCAACTTTTCGTAGAACTCATCTTTTCTGGCACCAATAGATTTGGTGGAATCGGGGGTCTGGGAGTTCAGGGTCTGGAACCGGAGTTTCAAGTCCGTACGATCAGCTCCCTGGATCTGAGGAATGGCCGGGTATGGCGTCTTATTGGCTGCCTGGTTGGGGTACAAGATGGGTTCGCTCCACTTGCTATCAGTCTTAGAATAGTCCTGGTGCTTATCAGAAGGGGCAACTTTGCTAAGGACACGGTGGCCCTTTTTCTGGAGCTCAAGGTACTCCTGGGGACTCACAAGCGACTCGGTGATGTGGATGCTTTGGAGGAGTTCGGGCGTGTAGAACTTGGCAAGGAAATCTTTATGTTTGGATACATTCTTGGTCTCCTGAAACACGCCTGAGGACGTCACGAACAGCCGGCGCAGCCACAACGGGCGGAGGGTCCGGAACATGATGTGGTTGGTGTAGAAGAAGTTTTTCGTTTTCAACGGCATGTACAGGCGCGCACTTGGTCAGAGGAGCTAGTGGACTCAGTACTCAATATTCTCAGTATTGTCACTAAATATACTCACTAAATATTGTCACTAAATATTGTCACTAAATATTGTCACTAAATATTGTCACTAAATATTGTCACCAACTAATGTGACCAACTAATGTGACCAACTAATCGCACGAACAAATCTCACCAACTATATACATAATCAAGTATATACATAATCAATTAAATATCATCGGTCTGAGGTATACCAAGATGACTTCAAGAGTCAGCCCCACCATAGACTTTGTACTGATAATACTCCAGCGGACACTGTCAACTCTTCACCTCCTCCTCTTTCACCTGAAGTCAACACTCACCTGAAGGAATCACTCACCTGAAGTAATCACTCACCTGAAGTAATCACCCCTGCTGAGGAATTTTAAATACCTTGATGAAAATATAAAGACAGTTTCCTATAGCATGAAGGGTCCACTACACAGTCTACTCGCTACTATATTTCCTACTCTTCTCCACTCTCAATCTTTTGAACTACCTCTACCACGGACCACGGAAAAGCCACACCCAAATCTCCGTCAAAGTGTAAGTTGAATAATTTACATACTAAAGGATTTATGGTTCTTGATTTAGGACCATATTTCAATTTAACTAAAATTTCATTATGAGTTAATGTGTTAGATTCTTGTAAGTACGTTTATTACCTAATCGAAACTATATTTGTTGATGATTCCTCAGGAGGAGGAATCGGCCGCCATTAAGTAGTCTGCTGGGAGGTAGCCGAAGGGGTTTAGTAACGGTGAACCTGAAAGGGGTTTAGTAACGGTGAACCTGAAAGGGGTTTAGTAACGGTGAACCGAGAAGGGGTTTAGTAACGGTGAACCGAGAAGGGGTTTAGTAACGGTGAACCGAGAAGGGGCGTAGTAGCATCGGTTCCTGATTAACTGGGCACGTGAGCTCAATCCGTATATGGGTTTATTCCACCCATCTTGGATCTAAAACTAACCACCCCATTTTCTTTGTTATTACGACATCCATAAATTTAGATTTTAAGGCACTTTCCTAAATCGCTCGATGGACATGACTCTTTCCATACTTTTTCATAGTGTTGAAAGTGCCAATTTTAGCTAATTATATGGCTCCACATCTTTACGTCTTACTGCCTACTCAGTCTATTAATCTTTCATTAATCTAATTCTAGTCTGTCCATTTCTGCACCCAGAGAATATCCAGATGAGTACTCATCAGTTTACCCTCGAAAGTACTCCTAAAATGAACCATAAGTGTGTAACATCTCACTTATTGTCCTTCGGTCAAAGAGTTCAGAGTCAAAGAGTCCAGGGGAATATCGGAGGTTTGAGGTGCTGGGTTCAATACAGGAGAGAGACGGTCGGAAGTGGCCTGGTCCAATTGTTGCTGTAACGCATAAACCTCGTCTTTCAAATGCTTGACTTCCTTCTCGAATCTGCGGCCAAACACTTCGATATAGTACGTGGCTCCATTATAGGCCGACCACAAGAAAATACTGCACACAAACACTGCACAGGCGTGTTTTGATTTGAACCAGATCGGACACAATAACATGGTGAGGATCTGGTACATAAACTGGATCAACGTGAAGGCAGCAACCTGCATCCACGCCTTGGGCAACGAGTTGACAAATTTGCCCAACATACTCTTGCTCTGTTTCTTTTTCATAAACGTAAACGAAGTGACTCTGCCTTTGGCGATCTGGTCCCTCCGTTTCACTGTAATAAAGTAATGGTATGAAATCTGCCAGATGGTATAGTAAATGGACGTTGAAATGATACCGTAGACAAAATTCCACGACTGGATCTCGGAGATTGCTGGGTACCGTACTGCCACATAGTCCTTTGGGGTCTTATGCACCAAAACAAACATGGTGAGTGGAGGCATAATGTGAATAATGGACGATGTGGTCTTTTCTATGGAGTGTAATACCAACGAATTGCGCCACGTGATCACCGCAAAGCAGAGTGTGCCCAAAGTCAAGGAAAAGACCGAAATGAAAAGCGATTTGGAGTAAGGGAACACCCAGAGGAAAAGGAGCAAGAGCACGTTGACGTAATAGCACAAATCCGCCAAGTAGTACTGGTAGCCAAGCTTGAAATACGTATAGAAACGAATGGGCATGAGCAAAGCAAAAAGAACGGTGTGGAAAATGGGGAAATACGTGGGGTATTTCCCAATGACATAACCTGCGGCCGCTATCAAGCCCACAGCAAATGCATAGAAGGCCTTTTCCGTGGCCGAACTCTGTAAACTTTCCTGCACCAAGCCATCGACCTTATTGAAGCGTCTATTGAGAGATTCTTGGAATCTAGCAAGATCTTGGGCCAGAAACTTGGTTGGTTTGCGTGTGCGCCTATCTGCAGGAACTCCACCATTCTTAGCGTTATTTTTATCGGTATTCTTAAACCGACGCAATTGGTCCTGGGTAAGTTTCTTCATATCGTTGAATTTCTTCTTGGTGGACCCACTGACCTGATCAAAGCCATAGCCAAAGTCGAATTCCGGAACAAGAAGGAGTTTGGAGAGATCAATGAACGAAGCACTCAGACCCGAGTTGCTCCGAGTCAATTCCCTAGGGAAATCTGATTCGTCGTCCATATCGATATCCTCTATCGCCGAGTCCGAGCTACCTTTTCTCCGGTGTAGTCCTTCCCTCTGTTCCCCTTGTCCATTCAGACCATTCTGTTCATTCCTTCCATTCTGTTCATTCCTTCCAGGTGGATTCATAGCTACTAATAACTAGTATACTTTCTAGTACCACCGAGTGTCCCAAATATGAGCCAAGTACCAATAATTGACTAATAAATAGTACTAGCTTATTTCGTGGTGATTTCTGCTTAGCCTGTGATTTCTGCTTAGCCTGTGATTTCTGTCAAGCCTGTTATTTATGTCAAGCCTGTTATTTATATCAAGCCTGTTATTTATGTCAAGCCTGTGTTTTATATCAAGCCTGTGTTTTATGTCAAGCCTGGCTGTGGCTTATGGTTGGGTGCTGATTTGTGGGTGTAGGGTAAGATGTAGTATTGCTTATTGCTTATTGCTTATATTATGTGGTATGCATTGGACTGCGCGCGGCGGACTGAAAACCTGCCCACGTGATCAGACCAAGGTCAGAGTGGTTAGGGCAGGGCTAGTGGAGATGAAGTAGTGGTACTAAGTAGTCTTTGGTTAATCTGGTGGTGTTATTCCGGAGTGGCTGCTGTTTTTTTTGGGAGAAATTGGGTGCTTGGGGGGTTGGGGTGTGGGGACCCCGGAATGGAGTGTGGACACCTCGGAATTGAGATTGGATTGGGTGCAAAATACACCCGTACACCAGGCGACCTCATCAGAAAAAAAGCCCAACGCAAACGACCCTTTTTCTTGATGGTATGATTACAAAAGTGAGTTATGGGGAATCCTGGAATTCCGGGCATATCAATAGTATATTTTTGAAGATAAATGAATAGGGGTAAGTTCTGCGAGGAGAGGGAGACAAAATATGGAGGTGCGAGTTCCGGCCTTTCCGAGGTCTCTCCACCGTTCCGAGGTCTCTCCACCATTCCGAGGTCTCTCCACCATTCCCTCAATAACGCATTCAAAACACTAGGTTCTAATTCAAAATCATTAGATTTATGATTAGCACCTCTACACCCAGTGCACTAGGTTAATTTTCACTTGTGGTCAAGAAGTGTCCACTCAGTTCTCGGTATATAAATGACCATTTGTACTGCATCTAACAAACCATCAATAGGTTTTATTCTATGATACATAGATCATTAGCAAAATTATAAGTCCATCATAATAAATGGGTATATGAAAATAACAAGCTAATCGTAGATGGTATGGTAAGTGCTTATACTCTGGTAGTCCAGAATAATCTGTTCCACATATACTAGAAAATGTAGCTCTGATAGAGAGTTTTTCGGTAACACGTTTCTCTCAAAGGTATATAAGCCACCTCGGTTCCTCTCTTTGACGAACCATCAACGGATACAAGTTTAGGCAATAAATGTATTAAAGAACATAACCATAGTATATTAGTATAGTCGAATAGTAGTGGTGTAGTGTACAGTGGTGTAGTGTACAGTGGTGTAGTGTACAGTGGTGTAGTGTACAGTGGTGTAGTGTACAGTGGTGTATTGTAGTAGTACAATATAGAAGTATGTTACAATCTCGTGTAATGTAAGTACTAAGTTAATTTATTCGTTTGGTTCCTCAAAGAGGAAATTGAGCTGCTTATATAACCTTTCAAGAGAAATGGTGGCTATGGAAAACTCTTAAACTACCATTGTTCTAGCTCACCTTAGGCCATCCTGGTACCCCTTATACCCCGTACAATGAACGCTGAGCAGGAGGCTGATTCGAGGGTTGAGTAGACGGCTGAGTAGACTGCTGAGTAGAAGGCCTTACACTGGCCAATGTTAGTATTATGCAGTGGAACTAACAGTAGTACAGTAGTCTATAGTAGTACATTATGGTAGTAGTATAGTAGTACATTATGGTAGTAGCATTGTACAGTATAGCATAGTATATGCTATGATCTTTATAACGTAGATTGCCTAAACATGTATAGAGTAGTAGTATATAGAGTAGTAGTATGTAGAGTAGTAGTATATAGAGTAGTAGTATGTAGAGTAGTAGTATATAGAGTAGTAGTATGTAGAGTAGTAGTATATAGAGTAGTAGTATGTAGAGTAGTAGTATATAGAGTAGTAGTATGTAGAGTAGTAGTATATAGAGTAGTAGTATGTAGAGTAGTAGTATAGTGTAGCAGTATAGAGTAGTAGTATATAGAGTAGTATATAGAGTAGTAGTATATAGAGTAGTAGTATAGTGTAGTAGTATAGTGTAGTAGTATAGTGTAGTAGTATAGTGTAGCAGTATAGTGTAGTAGTATAGTGTAGCAGTATAGAGTAGTAGTATAGAGTAGTATATAGAGTAGCAGTATAGAGTAGTAGTATAGAGTAGTTTAGAGTAGTAGTATGTAGTATAGACTACTATATACTGTCATTGCTTGGATCCGGAGACCTCTTGTCTACTCATAGTAGTATCTTGCGACTGATACGACTTTGAAGTAATGATCTTGACCTGACTACGATACCTTTCCATTTCATTATACGTCATAAAGATCTTGTTACATCCACTATACATAGCACATTACCTATATAGAGACATTATGAATCCTAAGATGTTGGACCCCAGCAATGGCCACTGCAAACGACGTAGCAGGGGTGTACGGGTGTATCAAGTACTATGATGGCTTTTTCGTGTATTCTGGAACAAGCCATACCATTATTCTGGAGCAAGCCATACCATTATTCTGGTGGAGAGGTTTTCGATGCCACGTTTCTCTCAAATTTATTTATCGTCGGTTCCTCTCTTTGACGAACCGTCAACGAATACAAGTATATGTTAGCACACGTTATAAAGAACATAACAGATCTATTACTTGTGTTCTAGTTGAAGCATTTGCTGTTGAGAGTGTCCTAGTTTAGTACTTGCTTTGTAGGTAGCAGTGTCTAGTTTAGTACTTCATGCTATTAGTGTATAGGACAGTAGTATAGTGTAGTAGTGTAGTGTAGTAGTGTAGTGTAGTAGTATAGAGTAGTAGTATAGAGTAGTAGTATAGTGTAGTAGTGTAGTGTAGTAGTATAGAGTAGTAGTATAGAGTAGTAGTATAGAGTAGTAGTATAGTGTAGTAGTGTAGTAGTGTAGTGTAGTAGTATAGAGTAGTAGTATAGAGTAGTAGTATAGTGTAGTAGTGTAGTAGTGTAGTGTAGTAGTATACAGTAGTAGTATACAGTAGTAGTATAGTGTAGCAGTATAGTGTAGTAGTGTAGTGTAGTAGTATAGAGTAGTAGTATAGAGTAGTAGTATAGAGTAGTAGTATAGTGTAGTAGTGTAGTAGTGTAGTGTAGTAGTATAGAGTAGTAGTATAGAGTAGCAGTATAGTGTAGCAGTATAGTGTAGCAGTATAGTGTAGTAGTATAGTGTAGTAGTATAGTGTAGCAGTATAGTGTAGTAGTACAGTGGTATAGTGTAGTTAGTGTAGTACAGTATTAACCTCTTATGAGGGTGGGTACTGCGAGGATGAGTAGTGTTACGAGCCCGCGCGCTCCTATACTCTAGCGCACGCGAAAAATTAGATGAGCATCGCCATGTCCCAACTCGCCAAGGAATCCAAGAAGGAAAAGAGAGACCGCAAGAAGGAGAAGAAGGAGAAGGAGAAGAAGAAGGAAAAGAAGGAAAAGAAGGAAAAGAAGGAAAAGAAGGTCCGGACTGCAGACAATGAATCTACTGAAGTAGGTGAAAATCTGGGGCAATCTGAAGGTTTAGGAAAGTCTAAAGATTTAGGAGCTATTGAACCAGCGTCGGCTTCTGCTGAGTCAGATTCGGATTCGGATTCCGAACTAGAAATTGATCTCAATGCTGCCGTCCCCCTTTCCCGAAAAAAACAACGTTTGTTGAAAAAAGGAAAGTTGGACTTGGACAAACTTGCCCGGAAAAATCCCGCTCCCAAGCGCCTCACAGAAGATGGAACCGAGCCGGAAGTTGTATGCAAGAAATCACCCTTTGGCGTGTGGATCGGAAATTTGTCGTTCGACACGTCCAAGGAAGATCTCGTTCGATTTGTCATCAGTGAAACCAAAGATAACCTGGGGGGGCTTTTGGCGATCCAGAAAGAGGACATTTCTAGAGTGAATGTCCCCAAGAAAAATGATAAGATCAAAGGTTTCGCTTACTTGGACCTCCCCTCGCATGAACACGTCAAATCGGTGATTGCTTTGAGTGAGCGGAATTTAAATGGGCGGAATCTCTTGATCAAAGACTCAACATCGTTTGAAGGAAGACCCGAGGACCATAAAGCTCAGGGTGCAGGCCAAGGTAAACCATTACTGAAGAATCCACCTTCACGCATCTTGTTTGTGGGTAATTTATCGTTCGACACCACGGACGATTTGCTCGAGGAGCATTTCCGGGGGTGTGGGAAAATCACCAAGATCCGAATGGCTACGTTTGAGGATCTGGGCAAATGTAAGGGTTTTGCATTCATTGACTTTGTTAATGAGGATGGGCCTACTGCGGCCTTGAAGTCCAAGATTCTCCGGACGTTTATCAATAGACCATTGCGGCTAGAATATGGAGAGGACCGGTCCAAGAGAAACCCCAAGAAAATGGAGGCTGAACGGACTAGAGCCTCGAGAACTACTGAGCCTGGAGAACATAGCGAACCTAGAGAATATAGCGAACGGGACGAACGTCCTTCGGAGTCTACAACAAATCAGGCTCAGGAATGGCATGACCAAAAACCAAAGTCGTTCAAGAGACCTGCAGAGAGGTCACATGACCCCTCCAAGAGAATGAAATCGTCCATTGCCTTGGCCACTGCGCAGAGACAATCCATGGCCATTGTTCCATCGCAAGGAAAGAAACTCAAGTTTGATTAGGCTTCTTTAGAGAAGTAAGTCAATAGTGGAGATTCAATAGTGGAGATCCAATAGTGGAGATTCAATAGTGGAGATTCAATAGTAGTAAGTCGATAGTAGTAAGTCGATAGTAGTAAGTCGATAGTCTGGTAAGTGTAATCTATAATCTAATCTACGACTGATCTGGTGATACTGGACTGGTACGACCGGTATGACCGGTGCTGGATTAATACAGTACGGGTATCGGATTGGTAGTGGATTGGTAGTGGATTGATGTTGGACTGGTACAAGACCTCAATCAACTCAAACAAAACAACAAGCCTGGTAATAACAATTGAGACTATTTTGGAAACAGAAGAATAGAAATACCAGTAATATATCCTTTAATACCAATAATATATCCTTTAATACCAGTAATATATCCTTTAATACCAGTAATATATCCTTTAATACCAGTAATATATCCTTTAATACCAAACCTATACGATGGCTTCATCAACATGGACACCCACGCATTTATAATAGTTGAATCATTGAAAGAAGCATAGTGGTGTCCATAGGGGCCCTTGGGACTAACTCGAATCGACATTTATTTTGAAGTTTTTCATGTGGACTTGATCTAATCCGACGATAGCGTGTGTTATCGAAATACAAGAAGAGGGTAAAAGAAAGGCGAATCGAGGTTTCTGAGATGATGCAATAGTTTTCGGACAAGTTGGAAATTCAGATCTGTATAGAAACAGGTTCCAGGGATAGCAAGTTGTAGTCACTCGGGCACTGTAGTCAGTCAGGTACTTTAGTAGGTCAGGCACTCTAGTCAGTCAGGTACTTTAGTAGGTCAGGCACTGCAGTCGCTCAGGCACTGCAGTCACTCAGGCACTCTAGTCACTCAGGCACTCTAGTCACTCAGGCACTCTAGTCGGTCAGGCAGTCTGGAACGCGCGACATGTGACTGATGAACGTAAGAGACCAGTACATGTGCCAGTAGTGCATGTTCATGCCAAGCAATACAGATGAAACATTGTTGGGTATTGGTGAAGAAGAGACAAAGGTAGAGCCAAGGCTCTATGGGCTCTCGTCTAGCTCTCGTCTAATTCTGAGCATTGTCTTCTCCAAGACAATGTAGATGAGGGAGATTGACGAAGGAGAGAGACCGTTTGGAAGTTCCCAGGACTAACTATATAAAGCAAGGATCCTGCTCAGTGTTGAGTGGTATCAAAAAAGGACGGAGATCACGAACTCACTACTTTACATAGCAATAGAGTTATAATCCAGATGACAGAACTGATTACTCAAGTCACTCAATTACGAGAATTATTGCAGTCCAACTATATAACGGTTCCTGTATACCAATTGGTATATGCTAACGCACAACACTGTAGTCAGTCAGGCACTGTAGTCAGTCAGGCACTTTAGTAGGTCAGGTACTTTAGTAGGTCAGGTACTTTAGTAGGTCAGGTACTTTAGTAGGTCAGGCACTGTAGTAAGTCAGGCACTCTGTCGCTCAGGCACTCTGTCACTCGGGCACTCTGTCACTCAGGCACTCTGTCGCTCAGGCACTGTAGTAACTCCATGGCTATGGTAATGTGAAGGCGTACTAGTGGTCAAGCCATGCGTACTCCATATTAAGGATGATACCGTGTTTAACCTACATCGTTTGAGCTTCTAATCATGACCAAAGCTGTGCCAGTAAAGTTATCTAAAGAAATGAATAGAAGTATTTGATGAATAGAAGTATTTGATGAATAGAAGTATTTGATGGATAGAAGTATTTGATGAATAGAAGTATTTGATGGATAGAAGTATTTGATGGATAGAATTATCCGATGAAGCGGGGATTATTCTGATAACAGAAACTCCAACTAAATCTATCCAAAAGATAAAATCATTTAACTAATTATGTTTTAAATGGTAATATTGAAGCATGTTTTAATAATATATCACATAAAAGATTTTTAGTTAATTTCCGTTATGTTCTTTAATACGTCTATTGCCTAAGCTTGTATCCGTTGATGGCTCGTCAAAGAGAGGAACCAAGGTGGCTTATATACCTTTGAGAGAAACGTGTTACCGGAAAACTCTCCAGAACAATGGTAAGGGTTGTTCTGGAATATTCGAAAGGAGCCATCGGAGCACTTCGTGACTGCCTATGGTGGATCTAACACTGTGACTATTGAAAGCAAACCTAGCGGTACCAAAAGAAACTACTAACAGAAGAAACTACTAACAAAAGAAGCGAGTAGTCAGTCTCGGAGGCTAGTAGCTGACTAATCGACTTCCGTAGGCTCTAAAAATACCAATGGGTAGTGAGTCTGGAGAGTGAGTCTACCCATGACGGTTCTAACATTCCATATCATGTGACATATCATGTCTCATCATGTCTCATCATGTCTCATCATGTCTCATCATGTCTCATCATGTCTCATCATGTCTCATCATGTCTCATCATGTCTCATGGTTCATGGTCCATGGTCCATGGTCCATTTGAAAATCTACGATGATGAGTGTGATATCTACATCAATGGGAAGCTCAAGCATGTGGTGTGAAAACGAGTCATCAGGTGTTGGCCCATACTATCTGTAACTTGGTGGATATCTTGTCGAGCTTATACTCTCTAAAGAATATACCGAGGTAATAGAAGCACTTGGACATGCATCTCCGACATCCTGTTGTCTTCTTCCAACATCCCGTGGTCTTCTTCCAACATCCCGTGGTCTTCTTCCAACATCCCGTGGTCTTCTTCCAAAATCCTGTTGTCCTCTTTGTGGTATTCCCTAACTTACTGCAATTTTGGACAAGGTTAGACCCATTTTCTTTGAATGCTCCATCGCTGCAGTCATTTGGGAAGAATGGAAGATGTCAGGCACTTCGTCGATTCAATACGCTGTTGGAACCCTGATACTGATTTCAAAAGCTTGATCTCTATTACCATTATATCAAGACTCTTGTAACTTTTCGAAAACCGACAAAACGCCGGATTGATATTGAAGCTCCTGGGGCATTGACTCCATTGGCTCCTGATGCATTGACTCCAGTGGCTCCTGATGCATTGACTCCATTGGCTCCTGATGCATTGACTCCATTGGCTCCTGATGCATTGACTCCATTGACGCCTGAATTATTTTTTAATGTGCAAGAACATCTCCCACTTCAAACCGTTTTATCGACGACGCTTTTAAACTTGATTTCATTGAATTCCAATAGTTCATAGACGGAGGTCTCAAACGTCACGGTGCAAACTTTCATTCTTCTCAACACTTCGGTGTTCTCTGTCGGAGTTTTTTTTCACTTCATTTTGAAGTTTTCTCCGACCTGAATTTATAGGCTTGTAGCCTATGAATAAACCTGTATATATAAAAATATATATAGAATAGACATAAGACTAGACAGAATTCAATGGCACGGAGTACTTCTCTGCTTAATTCTCTTAGACTAAGCCACTCTTGGCCTTAGAAGATAATTATTCATATTAGCCACGAACACTTTGTACAGTATCACTGTGGAACAGTAGAGCACTAGACCAGTGTTGGGATGGTCACAGTATCACTGTAAAACAGTATCACAAGACATTACTCTGCATCGATGATCTTTGGAACCACCTTGCCGGCTTCATCTCTGTTGTGGTGGAGCAACTTCTCGGCCTTGTCTGCGTCCACCTCGAAGTACTTGGGGTCATCCTTGTGCGCCTCGAATTCTCCATCGGAAACCTCCTCATAGACTGAGTAGAGTTCGTCTGCAGAGACGGTACCATCGACTGTTCCGTCGTTTCCCTTTGGTTGCTGCGTAACGTCGGCGGCCTTGACATTCTTGGACGCCTTCGTCTTCTCCTTTGGCGCCTTTGCCTTCTTATCCTCGACCGACTTGTCCGACTTGTTTCTGCTGAGCAAACTCTTCAATTTCTTGGGCAAACTCTTGCTTCTGCTGACGTGTTCAGGCTCCGAAGGTGCTGCTGCTTTGGCCTGCGTATTGCCAGACTCACTAGACCTGGCGTCACCACTCAGGGAGGGCGCAGCAGATTTGGAGAATCCGGAAAATCCGCCAGGACCGGAACTCTTCCCAGAACTGGACCCAAGTGCGGTTCCGGCGAAAACTCCACCGGTAGCAGCAGCGGCGGCAGCAGCGGCCGTAGCAGCAGAAGAAGATTTCTTGTTCTTCTCCTGTGCTTCACCTCCAGCACCTTGTTTTCCCTGGGACTTCTTCAATTCAGCGTCGTCATTCTCGATTTTCTTCGACAACCGAGACACCTCTAGTTCCCTTTCTTCAATCAACTTCTGGATATTGTCCACATCCTTCTTGTCCAGATCCTGAGAGGTCAAACGAGCCTTTTCCTCCCTCAACTCTCTGATTTTTCTCAAGTTTACCACCTCTTCCTCCAACCTTTGCTTCTGCAATTCTTCAAAGTCCAATCTTTGTCTTGCAAAAGCAATCTTGGACTCGTGCTCCTCCTTCATCTTGTTCATTTCGTCCAACTTGGCTTGGGCCAATCTCTCGGCCTCTTCCCTGTCGGCCTGAGCCTTGGCGTCTTTCTTCTTCTTCAACTCTTCGATTTCTTGTTGCAAGCTTTCAAACTCTTGTTGGTTCTGCAAGGTTCTCTCCTTGTAGGCCTTCTCTCCTTCTTCCTGCTCGGCTAATAACTTTTGCTTCTCGGCTTCACGGCCCTTGATTCTTTCCTGACGTTGGGCTTCAGCATCGACGGGGAGCAGAGCAGATCCTGCAACAATGGTCTTTTTCTGTCCCTCCAAGCCCTTGGCCTCCGAAGCCTCCGAAGCCTTAGATTTCTCCTCAGCTTCCTTTTGGGCCTTTTCTTCAGCTTCCTGCTTGGCCTTTTCATTAGCAGCTAATCTGGCTCTATCCTCAGCAAGGAACCGCTCCTTCTCCTCGGCCTCCATATGCTCTCTCTCCTCGGCCTCCTTTTTGGCTTGCTCCTCAGCTTCGAGCCGGGCCTTTTCCTCGGCCTCTTTTCTCTCCTTCTCCTCCTGTTCAGCACGCTCTCTCTCCTCAGCTACTCTTTGCTTCTCCTCCTCCAACTGTCTCTTTTCCTCCTCGATTTCAGCAAGGATCTTGTCGGTAGCAGCAGCCTCCTTAGCTTCCACACGCTTCTGCTCGTGTTCTCTGGCGGTTTTCTCGGCTAACTCCTGCTTTTCGGCGTTCCAGTCGTTGTACTTTTCCTTGGCTTGATCGAGTCTCTTTGGACGCTTTTCCTTATCGGATTTCAAGCTGGCCAACTTGGCAGCGTAAGCAGCCACAGCAGCAGTCAATAAGCCGACCTCGGCAGCCAACTTGGACTTGGACTCCTTCTTTTCTTCCACGCCCTTTTGAGCAACTGCCACCTTTTCATTCAAGTCCTTGGTGGTGGTCTCGTTCTTCTCGTGGGCTTCTTTCTCGGAAGCCAACTCTGCAGCAAGGTTCTTGTGGAACTCCTCACGCTCGGCCAATTCCTTGGTCAACTTTTCGATTTCGTCGGCCAACTCGGAATTCTTGTTATCCACCTCGACCTTTCTTTTCTGCAAAGACTCGATTTCTTCGGTGGTGGTGGTCTGGCCAGTCTTGGCGTCCTCCAACTCCTGCTTCTTGGTAGCCTCCAATTCCTCATGGTTCTTGAGCAATGTGGACTTGTCGGTTTCATGCTGCTCCACAGCCTTCTTTTCCCTGGCCTCGTATTCTTCATTGGCAGTGGAGATTTCATTCTTGGTTTGAGTCTCGAAATCTTCGGCAGTCTTGGTACTTTGAGCCAGCTCTCTGGAAATGGCAGCAAGCTTGGAGGCGATGTCGTTGTCGAACTTGGCCTTTTGCTTGTCCAACTTAGCCTTGTACTTGGAGAGTTCCTTGGCCAACTTGCCCTCGTGCTTAGCCACCACGGAATCAGCCTCGCGCTTCTCCACGATCTGGTCGTCTTGACGAGTCTTGTCGACTTCTTCATTGATGTTGGCAATCACAGGAGCAACTCTCTTGGCAGCAATGTCCAACAATTGTTGTTGGGTCAAAGTGAGCCCACTTCCCAAGTCAATGACCTTGTTGGGGTCATCAAGGGTCCTAGAAGCAGAGCCAATGGCAGCAGCATTCAACTCCTGGTACCGGTTGAGCAAGTTGGGTTTGTCCTGCAACTTCTCCAAGACCTCATCCTTAGGAGGCTCCACGGGGTCGTACTTGGCGCCAGGTTGGGTGACGATCTCAATGGGGGTTTCCTTGACTTGCTTCTGGATATCGTCATCAGCAGCCTTGCTAACCACCACTTCGTCCTGCAGACTGCCCTCAGCACTTCCGTCCACAGCACTTCCCTCGGCAGCAGTACTCTTTTCAGTCTTTTCAGCAGCATTGGATTCTTCGAGAACCTCGGATTGCTCTGCATCAGTCAATGGTCTTTCAGATTCGAGGTCAGATGAAACACCACCCTCATGGTCACGTGCTCCAGCCTCCTCACCTTCACCTTCACCTTCACTTTCACTTTCACCTCCACCATTGACTTCACCGTCTTCGGTTTCACCTGCTTGTTCGGTCTTTTCGGCGCCTTCTTTCTGTGCATCCAAATTGGGGTGCGAAGTGTACTTTTTGGGCACCTTGATTTCGGACACATTGTTGCTATCCTTAAACTCCTTGATGATGTTTTTACGGCCGCCGGAACTTCTGAAAGGGGAAGTCCAAGTGGACGAGGAGGTCAATTTCTTCAATCTGGTAGAGCCCTTGGTGGACTCAGCGCCATTGGGCACTTCGGTAGCTTCTGACATGGTTCAGGGGTGTATCAGAAATAAGGAGTAGGAGTAAGGTTAGTTGACGAAATAGGCAGCCAGCGGGCGCGCCCCTCGGAATTGTGAGATAGCAAAGTTGCGTCGCAGAGTTCCATGCATGCTGTATACGGCCGGAACTCAAATAGTGCGGGATCATCTGCATGTCACGTGATTGACCACTTATCACCGGGGGTTTAAAGAGATACCCGGTGAGCCCAAGTCATGGGTCCGAGGGGCCAGAATAAACCGGGGTCCGAGGGTCAAAGTCATGGTCCGGGTCTCGAATCAGCCGGTCCTTAGCGATTCCTGGAGTTCGCAGTGCCCTATATTGAAGAGCCAGAATATCAACTGCCCAATGGTTATGAGCGTCTACATTACAAGATATGAAAGCGACTTGAAACACTTGGACTTGCCATCCTTAGTTTGAGAATGGTGTATTTAAGGCTTTAGATATAGAACCTATAAAGGCTTGCTGTAAATCAATTGCAGTCCATACTATTATATCACTCTTATTGCAACAGTAGGGGTAGCATTAGGTTGCGGATCTGGGGTCTTATATACTTGTATGCAGCAAGGATTGATCTCTGTTTCATATCTGAAACATCCATATCTGTATACACCCCCGAGTGTGCATGAATGATGAAACAAGGTGGGGTATGGTGATCCTCATGCACGATGGTTCACAAAACGATCGACCGTGCATCATCGCTGCAATATATAAGGAGGTGCACCCGCCCTTATTTTTACTACTATTAACTAAATATGTGGAGACGATATAAGCACGCCATTCAATGCCCGAACTCTTCGCGTGTCAATGACTCTGTAATACCTCATGCTGATCACCTCTAAGCAAGCCCCATATCAATCAGACCAACCAGACCAATCAGGCCAATCAGGCCAACCAGGCCAAACATACCAAGCATACCAATCAGACCAATCAGACCAATCAGACCAATCTTCATACTCATATTCATACCATTTAGATGATAATATAAGTCCCTCAGACTTGATACTATTAGATATTATTGTTCCTATCTAATTTATTCCTGAGGTATTGGGAATCGATGCAGACATGACTATTCAAAACGTACTGCGTACTCTTGCTTACTACCCCCGCCCCCCCCCCCGCAATTTCTTTGTTAAAGGTGAAGTCAATCGAATGTTCAATAGTAGTATTCAATGGCAATGAGCAAGGAACTTTCGACGGAAGCAGCAAAGAAGCGACCAAAAGCCCGATGGAGCAATGAGCATCTAATTATTCAATCTTTTTTATTACTAAACTATTTACCAATCCTTCAAGGATTCCAAGGGTCGTTGTCTTTGAGGGTTCATATTTGATATTCAGAAACTCCTGCTAACTTTCCTGAAAACAATGTGTTGGAGAGCTATTAAATATCCATGAAATGTTAGTGCCCGCTGTCCACATGTCTGTTTCCGGGTGGCTCCCTTTTCTTTGATTCGTTCGGAAATTTTTTTCTTTTTACCTTTTTCTTTTTCTTTTTCTCTTGCTCCATTTGGTTTCTTACTTGGTTATTTTGTTGGTTCTTGGGGTAAGGAGGGCCCGGTCCCTGGGAGTCTATGAGAAGCGAGATTGTGGTTCCAAGCCTAGTCACTATGAATATTAGAAATAGTCGAATTAGTGATTCCATATTGGCGTTTGATAAAGGTCCAGTTTGATGATTCTGTCTATCTATTCCTTTGAATCTGTGCTTTGATTTTCTTTTTTGGTTTTATTGTTGTGTTCTGTTTTTATGGAGACAGGTGGTGGTGAGGATGAGAGGATATGGAAGAGCTTGGGATTTATATACTTCGCAGTCTGGCACAATAGCTGCGAAATCTGGTATGCTCATTTTCTGCTCTCACACACATGAAGATTTCCTTCGGCACATACCACTTTTAGTGGATTTGTGGTATGTCGATTTTGGCATTTCCATTTTGGCATGTCCATTTTGTGCCACTTTTGATCTCAATTTCGATGCCACTCTGATGCCAAATTTCATTTGTCACTTTTGATTTGCCAATTGTGATGTAAATTTTGATATGTCACCTTTGATATGATCAATTATCTACAATTTACGAAAAAACAATAAAATTTTGGGCAGTCTAGAAATAATGTTTGTCAGATACCAGGACCCTGGATGTTTCTCAATATTCTCAACAAACCTCCTGGTGGCCAAGCTGGCTAAGGCGCGAGACTGTAATTGAACTGTTATCTTGAGATCGGGTGTTCGACTCACCCCCAGGAGATTTTTTTTCGCCCCCTCACTTTCTGGAGAATTGTTCAAAAGTATTGGCCTACCGTTTTGTTGAACTCTCAAATTGTGTTCAAGGTTCTATTACTTTACTTACTGTCACACAATGCAAAAAGGTCCTCTAAATAGTGGTCACGTGACCGATGGTTCGCCAATTCCCGGATGGCCTGCACCAACTTCCACAAGTACTCATAGTTGTGGCCACTGGCACCGATGCTTTTTTTGATCACCTGTGCAGTCTTGCATATGTGCTCTGGCCCCACAAAAGAGGCATTGTTGATGGTGCCGATGTATATCATGGACTGGATGATATAGAGGCCGCTTTCCGTTTTGGGAAGGTCCCGAACGACCTCGAGGTGCACGGGTTTGTACTCGGGGCCAAACACGATGTCGGATATAAGAGTGGCATCCACACTTTGACTTGTTCCCCCGGTTCTGTCTCCGGTTCTATTTCCGGTTCTGTCTCCGGTTCTGTCCCCGGTTCTGTCCCCGGAACTGTCCCCGATTCTGCCCTCGGCACTGTCCCCGATTCTGCCCAGCTGTGCCCGGAACTGCACCTCATGCATGGTGTACCCATCCTGCTCCCTCACATCCAAATATTCCTTGACCTCGGCCACATTCTCCGGGGCTATATAATACGCCACACCCCACACCTTCAAGTCGTGCGCCGCCAAATCCAGCACCCTTTGAACTGAGGTACGAACCGGCAAACACTCCAGTGACTCAGTGATGAGATCCGTCTCGCTATGCTTTGCATTCAATTCGTACATGGCGAGATCATCGTGGAAAACCGCCTGCTGCTTAAGGTCCTCGAGTGAAATAAGCGTCACCACCCGGCCGGGGCTATCTGCAGTGCCTCTATGGTCGGCGGAACTCTGCCAGAACCGACGCACAAAGCCTTCTAGTGTGCCGGAGACTCTAAAGCTGAAGAGCGGTGGTGGCTTGAATATGAGCGACCCATAGCCTATGATCCACATTCCTTGTGACGTCATTGTTGGCCGGTGGTAGTGACCGGTGGGAAGGTGCGTGAATGGTGCGTCTGAGTAAGCGTGTCACGTGAGCCATGGGCGACATCCGGGGCAGACGTGTATAGTCCTAATTGACCGAGGTTGATTTGATACAAATTAGACAGAATCAGACAAAATCTTTAGACAAATTTAAGACTGATTATTATTAAAGTATTTGATAGAGCAAGTGTTAGACAGTTATTGGACAGATATTAGACAGATATTAGACAATTATTAGACAATTACTAGACAATTATTAGACAATTATTAGACAATTATTAGACAATTACTAGGCAATTACTAGGCAATTATGAGACAATTATGAGACAATTATTAGACAATTATTAGACAATTACTAGACAATTACTAGAAAATTATGAGACAAGTATTGGATAGAGACAAAAGAGAAAGGAACTCTATTAGATATTGTTTTCATGAATATAACGTAATTGGGAAATAGAGTATCGAAAGACACTTAAGGCTTGGTTGGAATGAATACTGTTGGGGAGGTACTATGAGCCCTGGCGTTTTTAACGTGGTGATATGAGCCCTGTTCTCCACCAGTACTCCACGTTTAGAACCCCAATGGACATCAGAGTATATATTATAGTCAGTACACTACCTCTAGGTAATGACCTCTTTTATACGGATTATTGTGCAGACACTACCATTGTCTATACACAGGATACCATATAAAATATGTACCTAGTTTCTTTCTTAGGAACCCTCTACCAAATTCTTTTATACACTGGGAAGCAGAGAGTCATAGAATCTAAAAAATTTGAAAATTTGCGTGTCCTGCATATACGGTATATTTTGGCACTGAACAAGAGATTAACACATCAAAGTCCACTTTTCCATATATCCCTAAACACAATAATGCACCCTTTACTCCTGAACTGAGTGAATATCTTTAAAAATACTGTAATTTGACTGTACAAAATCTGTTGTTCTGCATATACCTATATTAGCATGTAGGTACACCCGTACACCACATAATTTACTCGAATAGTCACACCCGCATGTTTTAGAGTGCCAAGACTGATAAGCCTATTCCTGCGTGCAGGAATAGGCTAGGCACCATGGGACAAGCAACCCATTCGGCCAAAACATGTTTCACATGTGTTTCAGGTTTGTTTCAGGTTTGATTCAAGTGTGTTTCAAGTGTGTTTCAAGTGTGTTTCAAGTGTGTTTCAAGTTTATACAATGGCGGGCTCCTAACTGCCAGTCGTAACCGCCGCCTCCTCCATTCCCTCCCACCTGCTGCTCCACTCCTGCACCTTCCCCATCGTGCACCGTCCGCGACTTCAGCCTTCTTGCTAACTACTTTTCTCTACAATAAATGTCTCTAGATGTGGGCCCAGTTAGAGGTATGTTTCATGCTTGCATATAGAATGGCGTGTTTCAGTAGCAGCACGACCTGGCAGTTCTTTTTTTGAGAGCCAATCGTTTTGGTGATCTGGTGGTTATTGAGGCGCCAGCCCCCCAGAAACGGAAACGGATGAAAGGATGGAACACTTATGAAACGAGTCTGAAACAGATGAGACAGATGATACAGATGAACCATTCATGAAACAGATGAACCACTCATGAAACAGATGAACCACTCATGAAACACTCATGAAACACACCATAGCATCACAACATCATAACATCATAACATCATAACATCATAACATCATAATCAACCAAGAATGGTACTAACTGCAGATTGAAAAGGCCCATGTTGCGTATGCCTGTATAGGCATCTTTAGCACGCTCTTTTCGCTCATGTCACTCTTTGTCAAAGAACGTCTATATATAGGAGAGGCCACTGTGGCCACCATAGCGGGGCTCATCTTGGGCCCACACTGTCTTGGGTGGTTCGACCCTCTTTCGTGGGGTAATGCAGAGCATTTAACCTTGGAGATATGCAGGATCGTCTTGTGTATCCAGATCGTGGCGGTAGCCGTGGAGTTGCCCCGCAAATACATGAAGAAACATTGGCTCTCGGTGGCCTTGTTGTTGGTGCCCGTGATGACTGCAGGCTGGTTGATTGTGGGCTTATTTATATGGGTGCTCATTCCGCACTTTTCGTTCCCTGCTGCTCTTTTGGTTTCGGCCTGTGTGACCGCTACGGATCCAGTTTTGGCTGCTGCAGTGGTTGGTAAGGGTAAGTTTGCCGAGCGGGTTCCCGGCCATTTGAGGAACTTGCTTACTGCGGAATCAGGATGTAATGATGGAATGGCGTTCCCGTTTATTTTCTTGTCGTTGTTTATTCTCATCCACCCAGGAAACGCTAAGGAGGTGGTGAAGGATTGGTTTACGCTTACCATCTTGTGGGAGTGCATATTCGGCGCCATTCTTGGGGCGTTTTTGGGCTACATTCTCCGTAAGGCCGTTTACTATGCGGAGAAGAAGACTTTGATCGACCGGGAATCGTTCTTGGCATTTTTCGTGTTCTTGGCCTTTAACTCCGCCGGAATTGGGTCCATGCTTGGTGTAGATGATCTCCTTGTGTCGTTCGCTGCTGGAACGGCTTTTGGCTGGAACGGAGACTTTGCCAAGAAAACGGAGGAGTCCCATGTATCCACGGTGATCGACTTACTTCTAAACTTGTCGTTTTTCGTGTACTTTGGGGCCATTGTGCCGTGGGCCGAGTTCAATAGCCCTGAAATTGGGCTCAATGTGTGGAGACTCGTTGTTTTAGCCATTGTGATCATTTTCCTCAGAAGAATTCCCGCTGTTTTGGCCCTCAAACCGTTTGTTCCTGATATAAAGACATGGAGAGAGGCGCTTTTCTGTGGACATTTTGGTCCTATTGGAGTGGGAGCCATTTTCGCTGCTATTTTGGCCAGACAACACGTGGAGGAGCATGTTTCCTCGGAGGAAACCGACCTTTCCGATGTGCCTGCCCCAGGAACAGAACATTACCAGGTGATCGCCACGATCTGGCCCATAGTTTGCTTTATTGTGATTGTTTCCATCGTGGTTCACGGGTCTTCGGTCGCCGTGTTGGCCCTTGGAAAGAGATTGAACCGGATGGCCATCACCATGTCGTTCACCGTGACTAATACGCAGGACCAAGGAACTTCGTGGATGTCACGGTTGCAGAAATTGGAAAACACTTCAACCTCCTTCTCCTTGCACAGGATCGACAGTCAGGAGAAATCCTCCGAGCCCTTACCCCAGGCCAGCACTGTGGAAACGTCGGGAATCAAAGTCAGGCCTGCAGGAGGAGCCAGAAGAAAGAAGCACCGGAAAAAGAAGGACAGAAGGCACAGCCAGTACGATGCCCCGGCCACATCCGAGCGGGCCAGGCCGCAAGCGGAGTTTCTCCAGCTCGGAAGAAGCCCGTCTGTGGCAGTTTCTCGCGAGGAAACCTCGGCAAAAGAAGCCTCTACCGAGGATTCCTACAATTCGTCGGATAATTTCAAGGAAGAACGGCTTAAGAACGACGAGTGTGTCCAGGATAATATGGGCCCTGCCAATGTGTATGAAGAAGGAAATAAGGTGATGATAGAAGATGCAGACGGAGAAATCATTGATACAGGATACCAGGAAAGCAACCAATCAGAAAACGAAAACAGTTCGATTGGTGGGCTGACATCCGGCGGCATGAGTCTCCATTCGGAAGCATCGTTACGGCGCCACATGTCGGAATACTCAGTTGTTTCTGAAAAGTCGCTAGACTCCACGCCCTCGGAGAAGGCACACAAGGGACCCAACCGCAGAAAGACCATCGTCAAGTCCGAGGGAGAAGGCCGGGGCAAGCGGTTCTACGCCCACAGAGTCGACAATATGTTATTAATCGAGAATATCGATGGAGATATCATCAGGCGCTATAAGTTGAACAAGCACGCCAATCCCAAGTCAGCCAAACCAGCCAATCCAACATCTCCAAACCGGTCCCGGTCCGGTACATTGGTGGGCAAGGCGCTTTCCATGGTGGGTATAAAAAGAACCCGAGATTCCGATACGGCCACGGAACTCATCCACAGCAGTCCACAGCAACAAAACTCCGAGATGGCAGTGCCTGAACCGGTTCCAGAACAAGCAGAACGCATTCCCCATTCGGAATACGAAACCGACGAAACCGACCACAGTGAAGACGATGACGACGATGACGACGACTTGCCGGAGGAAACAGAGGTGGAGCGCACCAGACGATTAGCGGCTTTGGGTAAGATTTCCAACGGCCGCCGTGACGCCAGCGACGAGGAATAGTCCAGCGACGAGGAGTAGTCCAGCGACGAGGAGTAGTCCAGCGACGAGGAGTAGTCCAACGACGAAGAGTAGCGCTATTAATACACTATAATCAAGTTGTGACGAGTAGGAGAGGAGTAGAGATAGATCTAGAGGAAGAGTAGCCATTGAAAAGTGAGAGGACATAGGTCTACAGAGGAGCTATAAAGTGATGTCTTGGTAATAAAACTGGAATCATTCATTGGACCGTATCATAATTATACTACACATGACTTATTCGTTAATCTTGTATGTACACTGCAGTCGAGAGGAAGTAGCAGTAGTCTGGTAGAGTATTGAAACCAGGAAACAATAGGATAGAATGGACTAGTAGTGGACTAGTAGTGGACTAGTAGTGGACTAGTAGTAGACTAGTAGTGGACTAGTAGTGGACTAGTAGTAGACTAGTAGTAGACTAGACTGGACTAGTAGCTAACAATAGGACTGGACTAGTTGAACTAGACTGGACTAGACTGATAGACTAGGCGTAGACCATGAAGTTGCTAGAGTGGTTGGAGTTGCTGGAGTCGCTGGAGTTGCTGGAGTGGTTGGAGTTCATAGTATAGCTGGTGGCTGGTGGCTGGTAGATCTGGAGACCTGGAGGCTTGGAGACTTGAACATCTAGTGCTCAGCATGGGGAGCAGTAGGCAAGTCAACCAACGACTTCTTGATGGCCTCCACACCCTTGGCCAAGTCGTCCTCGGAAATCACAAGTGGAGGAGCCAATCTGATGATGTTATCGTGCGTAGGCTTGGCCAACACTCCATGGTCCTTCATCAATAAGCAAAGGTCCCAGGCAGTTCTGCCGTTGGTCTTGGTGTCGTCAATGACAATGGCCGACAACAAACCCTTACCTCTGACCTCAGAGATGATGCCATTGGACTCGGCACTCAATTGCTCCAACTTGGATCTCAAAACTGCACCCAATTTGTCTGCTCTTTCCACCAACTTCTCATCCTTCACCACCTGTAATGCGGCCATGGCAACCTTACATGCCAATGGGTTACCTCCATAGGTAGAACCGTGACATCCAGGAGTCAAGGTCAACATGATGTCCTTCGACGAGAGAACTGCTGAAACGGGGTAAACTCCGCCGGAAATGGCCTTGCCCAAAAGCACAATGTCAGGCTTGACGTTTTCGTAGTGTTCGTAGCACAACATCTTGCCTGTTCTGGCAATACCCGTCTGGATCTCGTCACAGATCAATAACACGTTATGTTGCTTGCACAATTCCTGCACCCGAGTGAAGTAGCCCTCAGGAGGCACTACGATTCCGGCCTCTCCTTGAATAGGTTCCAATAAAAGCGCAGCAATTTTATCGCCAGCATTTTTAAATGCTTTTTCAACATCTTCAATGACTCCATACCTCAACAAAGAGCCCTTGGGCTCGCCGGGAATCTGGGGCCCCACACCGCTCAAATAAGGCCCGAAACTCGTGGTGGCATCGGAATCAGTGGACATGGAAATCACCCCCAAGGTTCTGCCATGGAAGTTATCGACTGCAGACAAAATGATGGCCTCGTCGTCCTTGATACCCTTCTTCACGTACCCCCATCTTCTGGCCAACTTCAATGCGGTCTCAACGGCCTCAGCACCCGTGTTCATGGGCAACACCATCTCGTAGTTGAAGTACTCAGTCACGTACTTTGCATATTCACCAAAAACGTCGGAGGAAAATGCTCTGGAACATAAGGTCAATTTGGAGGCCTGCTCCACAAGCGCCTCAATGATCTTCGGGTGACAATGGCCCTGGTTCACTGCAGAATATGCAGATAAGAAGTCAAGATATTCCTTTCCCTCAGGGTCCCATACGTGTGCGCCTTGCGCCTTATGGAAGACCACAGGCAATGGGTGGTAGTTGTGGGCCGAGTAGTCTTGCTCGTATTGGGTGGCGGTCTTGGAGGAGATAGACATGGTTATTTTTTTTAAGCCTAACTATTTAGAGCTAACTATGGGTGGGGTCTGGGATCTCCAGGCGGCGCGCTGCCCTATTTATACATGGTCTGATGGTGGGGCTGTCGCTCGTTCTTGCCTATAGGTGTAGAGCGGTGGGGTGCGCGCGGGCTGACTTGCCGTATACGCACGGGGTAAGCGCAGTGAGAGCGCAGGGCAACGGAGTGAGGGCGTAGGGAGAGTGCAGTGATAACGGCCGTACGCTGTAGACGGAAGGAGAACCCGAGTCACCTCCACACACTATAATACATTACCACTACCACTACTACTACTATATACTACTACTACTACTACTACTACACTCACTACTATATACCACTACTACTACTACTATATACTACTACGACACTCACTACTATATACTACACTCACTACTATATACTACACTCACTACTATATACTACACTCACTACTATATACTACACTCACTAC
>NKZN01001533.1:0-51626 GCA_002374485.1 Metschnikowia santaceciliae | reverse complement strand
CGAGTCGAACGTCCGATCTCAAGATTCCATCTATTACAGTCTTGCGCCTTAACCAGCTAGGCCACCGGGAGATTATTGAAATAATATCAAATTTTGAGCGATGTCCCATCGTGTAGATCCAGGAAAGTAAAAATCAAATTAAGACACAACAATGAAAACGTTTCCAATTCTAGTCAATTTAGTGTGGAGATTATTTTGCTGGATATGTGTTTCAGGCTTGGGACGAGTAGGGGTGGGTATATGCAGGTATCCACCTTTTCCAAGCCAATGTTCAATAAAAATCAATGTAAGAGTCAGGATTTTCACTTTGAGTAATTTCATTTCTTATTGAATTTCATCCTTGTCCTTCTTGTTATATTTGTTGTTTCATGTCGTCTGATTATCCTGATTTGGGATCTGAGATATCCAACATCACTCATCGGAAACAATAAAACAATATTAATATGAAGACTCGTAGAATGTCGGCGGTTCTCACAAAAAAGAGAAAACTCTTAATTGGTTGCTATTTGGGGAGTCTTGTCATTTTGTAGAGCCATAAATCTTTGGATGTTGTAGAAGCTGCTTAACTTGTATCCTGAAAAAGTCTTTATAAAATTGTAGCATCCTGGAAATTTCAACTCATAAACTTGTAGTCTTGCAAAATTTTAGACTCATAAAATTGTGCCTCGTGAAATTGTGAATCAATGTCTCTGAATGAGTAAACTGGACTTTTGTTGAGTCGCAAATTTGTTGAATTGCAGCCTGTAAAATCCATGATTTAAAGGTCTGCAAGATGTAGACTGGGGCTCTTCAGTACCTTGAATAACTGCCGATTCGGAGCATTAGTTCACCGAGCTTGATCATGAGGATCCACCCAAACTCTTCTCCACCATTGACAACAACGTGAAGTTCATGGTTAATGTCATCTGTAAGTGTATGCGTAAGAGAGAAGGGAAGGTCATGGCAGTTAGTATAGAACTGGCCGTACTTATCAAAAGACGGAGCCGTTTTCAAAAAAAATCAAGACAAGTTGCCACAACTATAGCGAGTTCGCGTACGCGTTGACCAAGTTCGGAAGAAGCCAAAAAATCATCGATGAACAGCTTTAGGGTGCAACAAGCAAATTAACCTCTCGTAGATCGAATCTGGTTCATTCTCATTAAGTCCAACCTTAAGAAAATTCTGGCTGGTGATTGTTGACAACATACTGCCTTGAGATCTCACAATTGTTAGTATTCTGGTGTGCTATATGGAGGTCCACATGGTGATACACAAGCCAAGGAGAAAATTATCAAATTGATAAGCCATAGAGCCAAGATTGTTAAGAAACCAAAACTTCTCAAAGAATCAAGATCCTCCAAGATTCCAAAAATTCATAATATCAGTACAATATTATTAGATAAAACCTGCAGACAATCACCTCATGTAAATCTGTACACCACGCTATTTTATGAATTGCTCTTAAAAGAGGTTATGCAATTGTAATTGTGTTGCTTCTTCGTTTAAGACCCAATAAATATCATATTTCCATTTAAGTTCAGATTCTAGCTATGATTCTAACTCTGGAGAACTTGGAATAAGTCACCAATGTGTTATACGTGAGTATTATGGTTAGTTTCAAACCTTTTTTCCGTATTTTAATAACAAAAGGATATATTACTGTTTGTATTGATTCATTTATCTGTATTTGTTTTTTTCCGTATTTGTTTATTTATTGTCAACTGTGAATGTGGCTGTAATTCTGGGTTTGCGGTGGCTGTAATTTTCGAGTGAGGGTGAGCATCCTTTTGCGGGCCGCGACCTGCTTTATATGCCTTCAGAATGTCTTGCTTGTTTCAGACCTGCAGCATCCAATTTGTGTTTGTGTCTGCATTTGCATTTGTGGCTGCATTTGTATTTGCCACCCAAAGTGCAGCGTGTGGTACATAAGAACGCGAACCCCCGGGTAGTTTTACAGCATCCATACCCCAATGTATTTCAGTTCATAATGCACCCATTGTTCGATGATTAATCTTATCTTTGGCATTCTATGGTACCATTGATTTATTCATGAAAATTGATAAGATGATACTCATTAGTACGGGAAAATGCGGGCCAGATTAGGACCTGTGGAAGTTTGTTCTACAAGATCAAACTAGCAATTTGAGCAATTTACCATTCAGTGCCTGCTTTAGTAAATGAACTCCGGCTTACTCGAATCCCACCTAGATATTGTGGTCACAGGTTAACTTGATAAGGCAGTAAAATGGCAATGAAGCAAGAGAGGATCATTAGGTGAACTCATTGAGGGGGAGTTGAAAATACACACATACTTAGGTTGAAGAAGAAACTAAAGGGAAAAAAAGAATAGCACCTACTGGATTGAGATGTTGGTAAGTGTTTACCAAAATCCGAACCTGGAATATTGATACTCAAAGGTCTGGTCATTGAAAAAGAGAGAGTCTACTCCATTACTAAAAGTCCAAGCGAGCAACAAAACAAACGTCATTGCTATTTAGACTCACAAGTAGCAAAGAGAACTTCCAAACCTTTTACTACCCGGAACTACGCCAAGTGTTGTCTGAAACTAATGATTGAAATCAAATTCGGGATATACGAGTTTATGGATTTGTCTCAAAGTTGCCAAAAGCAGATCATTCCTCTATTCAACGATAGAATTATCTACAATGAAAGATGCATCTACGTGTAACTCTTGCTTCAAGAAAATAAAGTTGTATTAAAATATACCGTTCCAGTCCTCAAGGTTAGTACATATCTTCATTCTTGCAAATAGCCTCAGCAGCACAGAGGGTAGATGGGACCTCTTTGATCAATTTTTCCTTGGTCCAGTTGTCCTTGTCGAAAGAAACATCAAGATCACAGGACATCCTGAACTCAGGGCCCAATTTACAGAACACTGACTTCATGCATTCCTCAGGAATATCCACGAATTCTTTGCCAACATAAAAATCACAAGCAATTCCGTTGTTGTCTTTCCGGTTCTTATAAGGGTGCTTCTTGACGTCTTGATTGTCGTTGTCGTCTTGAGGTCTGAACCGGTAGTTGGGACTGTAAGGGTCGTCCTCGTCCTCAGTTGGAAAACGGAATCCACTATCCTTCTTGGCAAGCTTAACGGTGTTGTCGGATCTGTCGCCGTTAGACAAGGCCAAAGCGGTCGAAGCAATGAGGAACAAGGTGGCGAATTTCATGATTAAAAAGAGAAGATGAGATGAGATGGGAAGATAAGTTGAGAATAATTATGAAAAAAGCGGGATAAATCTCTGGTTTTTATATGTTTGGAGTGGGAACCTATGTGGATGCCAAATCTGCAATCTGCTGCAGTGGGCAGATACACAGGACTGCAAAAAACAAATAACCGGCTGTATGCAGGCCATTGCAGTACCCACCGATCACACGCTGTCCTACAATAGACAAGAGAGCTTACGACTAACCTACTCGCGACTATAATGTCAAAGTCACTGTTTTTGTTAGTGGAAAGTGTACAAAATATGTACCGAATGGTGATAATCCTGACTGACTGAATGGTACTGAAACATTGATGAGTGGTACTGTCTGGTTCTGAGTGTGTGACTTATACGGAAAGCAGTGACTGTCGGGTAAGAAATAGCGAGGGGAAATCGATGTTCGGAGTTCGTAATCGAGAATTCTGTACATTACTCTCTCCTTCCATTGTTTCTTATTCATTTCTTTTTCACACACATTCCTTTGCTATTGGCTTAGATGTTGTTGAGTGTTAACGCTTAATGCTTTGCGCCTGCAATAGTGGAGCGGTGATAACGTTTGTTAGATTCCTATAAACTCAACCTGGAGGCGCCGTGACCGATTTACTTGTCCGCCTTGTCTCAACGCAGCGGACTACTCCTTCTTATAGGCCAAGCCATATTGGTCGGCATAGCAGCCAATATGAAGGTTGGCTTAAATAATCCGCCTAGCGGCAATTTCCTCCTAATGATAGAAATGTGCTCATCAGTTCATGCATCAAGTGTTAATTCTTACACTTGCATGCTCCTCCATTCACGTGCCTGCAGGCACGTGATCATGACGTACAGATGTCCCGCAAGTTCAATATTGAGAATGTGTGGGGCGCAGGACTCGTGTCCGCATGGGGGCGCAGGGCTTCTAAACGTGTGGGGGTGCGCAATGCAAAGAACGTTTATTGTCTAGTCTTGGTCTCGGGATTGCACAGCCGCGAGGGCTTTATCCAAGGTCCCCTCTCCATACACAGATGGGTTACCACATCTCACATTTTCACATGCTCAACATGGTTACGAACCCACCTGGTGCGCAACTGCAAATTATAACCATTCTCTATCATAAGCTTCCGTCATAGAGACTACATGATTATAGAGGATATTGAGGCGATGTGCGACTACACACTTCCAAGTGCATAATATGCCGTTCAAAGCGTCGGTCCACATACAATGTCTTCTTGCCTGTGCTGGATGAAAACGCACCAAATGGGGACATGCTCCTCAGGCTTTGACCTTGGACTTTCTCCCAGGTTTTCTGCTTTGGATACCTACGTGGATCTTGGATTTGAGGCCTGTGCCACCGGAAAGTGGAGCACATGTTAACTTCCAGGATTGGGCCGTTTGAGAGGTGCCCTAGATTTATGAGTGGGTGCACGGACTGCACAGGTTGTAAATGATTCGAGGAGATTAGATACTATTGATGGCCATAACTGTTGAACTTGTGGGACATCTGTACCTCATGATCACATGCAAGCGTGCACGTGATGGAAGTTAAGGTTCACGTGTCATACCGGCACGTGAATGGAGGAGCATGTAAGTGTTAGAATCAACACTTGATGAATGAGCACATGAGCACATTTCTATCATTAGAAGGAAATTGTCGCTAGGAGGATTATTTAAGCCAACCTTCATATTGGCTGCTATGGAGGCAAATTTGAGTTGGCCAATATTGCTTGGCCTATAAGAACGGGTAATCCGCGTCATTGAAATCGGGCGGAATAGTAAACCTGTCACGGCGCCCCCCAGGTTGAGTTTATAGGAAGCTAACAAACGTTATCACCACTCCACAATTCCAGGCCTAAAGCATTAAGCGAAAGAGTAACCGTGAAACAGGTTACCTCCACTCCAAGATTGACACTTCTCACATGTTCCAACATTATTTCTCGAGTGAGGAAGCGCATTCTTTGGTGGGTCGCGACCTCCTTTATATACCCTCAGCATATCTTGCTTGTTTCAGATCTGCAGCATCCTATTTGTGTTTGTGTCCGTATTTGCATTTGCCACCAAACGTGCAGCTTGTGGTATATAAGGACGCGAATCCCAGTGTAGTTTTACAGCCTTAATAATACACCAATGTATTTCAGTTTACAATAAAGCCATTGATCATTTTATGGTGAATATTGGCTCACAAATTAGTTCATTGATTCATTGGTTCATTGGTTCATAGGTTCATTGGTTCATAGGTTCATTGGTTCATAGGTTCATTGGTTCATAGGTTCATTGGTTCATTGGTTCATTGGCAGAGGAAAAGATTGACCAGCTTATTAGCAATTTGAGCATTCCCGTTTCGGCTCTAGCGCTTTACTGAATGAATTCCGGCTTGCTGGAATCACGAGTGGTATTGTGGCCCAAGGTCAACGTGATAAACTAATTAATGCAAAAAGCACAAATTAGAAATCTAACAAGAGAGGATATCATTAAGTGAACTCATGAAGAGGGAGTTTAAAATCCACACAACGTTGAAGAGGAAACTAAAGAGAATAAAAGAATAGCACCTACTGGATTGAGTTGTTGGTAATACATCTGAGTGTATAAGAAAATCGGAACCTGGTTTATTGATACTTAAAGGTCTGGTCATTGAAAATGAGTCTCCTCAACTACTAAAAGACCAAGGGATCAACACATTAAACGCCATTACCCTTTAGACACACAAGAAGGAAACATAACTTACAAACGTTTCACTAATGGAAATTAACCAACCCTTTTCTGGAATCCATTACTGAAATAGATTTCGCGATATATGAGCTTATGGTCCTGTGTCAAAGTTGCCAAGAGCAGAATATGCCACAATTTACAGATGTGTTTTTCTACAATAAAAGATTTATCTACAGGTGAATCTTGCTTCAAAGAGAGAAAAAAAAAGCATTGGTTTATTTAGTTTCAGTCCTCACCAGTAATAGTCCTCCTCCTTGCAAATAGCATCATTGGCACAGCTGGTAAGTTGGACCTCATTGATCAATTTCTCCTTGGTCCAGTGGTCCTTGTCGAAACTGTATTCGGAGCAGGGAAATCTGTAGCTCCACCGCATCTTACAGAACACTGGCTTCATGCACTCTTCAGGAATGTCCACAAATTCTTTGCCAAAGTAAGACTCACAAGGCTTTCCGTTGTTGTCATTCTGGTCCTTGTAACGGTCCTTCTTGACTTCTTGGTTATTTTTGTTGTCGTTGTTGTCATTGTTGTCATTGTTGTCGTCCTCGTCGTCCTCGTCGTCGTCGTCGTTGTTGTTGTTGTTGTTGTTGTTGTTGTTGTTCTTGGGACTATTTTTCTCGTCCTCTTCCTCAGTTGGGAAAAGGAATCCGTCAGCTGGACCGGCGTCCTTCTTGGCGAGCGCTGCGGTGTTGTCGGTTCTGTCGCCGGTAGACAAGGCCAAAACAGCGGAGGCAATGAGGAACAAGGTGGCAAATTTCATGGCTAAAAGATAAATTGGGATGGGAAAATAAGCTGAAAATAATAAGGAGAAAAGAAATAACTCCTTTACTCTTATATACCTTGAGTTAGAGGCTATGTGGATGCTAAATTAGCAATCAATTGCAGCAGCGAAGCTAAAGAAGACTGCAAATAAGATAACTCGAGCTGTGTACAGGATGCTGCAGCACTGCTAAATGTCAAACAATAGACTGGGAACAATACGTTTACTAAGCCACTATTGACTATAGTGACGTCATTCAATACTTGAATGAGTGGACAGTACATAACGGTACAGAAATGTACAGAAACTGTACAGAAATTGTACAGAAATGGTGCTAGAATGACTGGCTTTATGGTACTGACTGTGTGAATGCGTGAGTTATAGTGAAAAATGTAACTGAATGATGAGAGAGAACGAGGGGAAGGGCTCTGAACCACCGACCTGAGTTCCATGCTTGGTTATGATGGATTCTGTGCCTGGCTCTTTTTTTTTTTTGCAATTGGTTCTTTGTCATTTCTTTCTCATTTCCCCCTTATTGGTGAGAATGGGTGGGGCGCAGGGCTCCTAACCACATGGTGTGCACAATGCAACGGTTCCTTATTGTCCAGTCTCAGCCTAGAATTTTCAACACAGGATGACCAGACGGGAAGGCTAGATTAGTTCTCTCTATGAGTGACCATATCTCACATTCCCACATGTTCAAGATCTCACAGCACACAACGCACAAGGCACAACACCCAGCTGGCGTCCAACTGCAAATAATAAGCAATCTGTTATTCAGTCTCTAAGGGGTGTACGGGTTTATCATAAGGGCTTATCTTTACATACCAGCGACTATACATTATAGAGGAAGTTGAGGACAGTGGGACAACACATTTTCAAATGCATGACAGGCCATCCAAAGCCTTGGACCACATACAATGCTTTGTCGCTTGTGCCGGATGTGTACCGTCAGGTTTTCTCCTTGGAATTTTCGCATGGGCTTTTTGGTTTGTTTTCTCCTTGAGGTTTCTCCTTTAGATTCCTCCGTGAGACACGGATTTCATGCCTGCGTCACCGACGTGTGGAGTGCATGCTAACCTTTAGGGCCAGTTCGATTGAGAAGTACCCTAGATTTACGGATTGGTGCACGGACTACACAGGTTGCAAATGATTTGACAAAATTAGGTACTAAATGGAGCCATAACGAATATGTGGACCAGACTAGTGTTTCTTCAGGGCAGGTTTATAGAACTCCTTTGTTGGCTCGAGGATGCGCGGAGAATTTTCGACGTGTATCATTGCCGGTTCGTCCTTGCTTCCATGCTTAATGTGCCTGTGGACTTGGGCGCAGCCGAATTTTCTCCTGTTGGCCTTGAATTCAACGGACACACCCTTCATGCACTCTTCGGAGATCTCCTGGATGGTACCGCCGTTCTGGTACTCCTTGGGAGGCTTTGTGGCCTTGGAGCTTCTGCCACCTGGCATGGCCAACACAGCAGAAGCAATGAGTAACAAGGTAGCGAATTGCATTATTGATATGTTTGAGATGAAGTGGAGAAGAGAATCAAACTGATGAAGTGGAGGAATGAGAAAAAAAGAATGAAGAGGGAATGAGTGTCTTTTATATGAAACCTTTTCTGTGTGATTTTGCCCCTGTTCGTGGTCAGATCATGGACGCTTGGCTTAACAAAGCTTCAAAGTTGCAACCGCAGGGGCGTTCGCAACCGCAGGGGCTTTCGCAGTCGCCGTTTTTGGAAAATGAGGTCCCAAAACATCTGGCGATATCCTGCATTTTGCGAGTGCCTACATATAAGTCGAGCAATTAAATCCATGATTGCCATCTACTTTCCGTTGTCTATTAAGTGCAGGAGAGGACCAAATTGGTTTACAAAGAAATCATGAAATCAGCTCCAGTCTGAGAATTACGTGTTCAGGGGTTTTTCTGTATCGTTTAGATACAGATAAGAATAGAGGTGAGTGAGAAGTTGACTGGTCCAGATTATGCGAAGGTTATCGGAACGCGCCATAGGTTATGTGCAGGCCGATGTGATAGTTCAGGCCACACTATCTCTTACAATGGACACGGAACCTTACGATGACTACCCCAAAATTGGCTATTCATTGCCTGATTTAGGATTTAGGATATCGTACGGGGAGGACAGAAAACTGACAGAAATGGACAGAAATGGTACTAATAGTTTTTGGCTGAATAACTAACAATGTGACTGTTTTACTGTTTCACTGTTTCACTGTTTTACTGTGTGAGTGTTAGTGTGACTTGGGAAGCTGTGAGTGATGGATGTGAGATAGCAATGGCCAGAGCTCAGAATCATGATATTAATGTTAAGGGTTCGTTATTATGCATTATATGCAGAGAACTTTAACTCACCCATATTCTTTGATTTATTTTCTCTGCTCATTTTTCTGTTCTATTTTTTTTCTATTGTTTCTTTTTCATTGCTTTTTCGTTTCCATTTCTTTTTCATTTCTTTTTCATTGGCTTAGCTTTTGGTGCGAAAATGTGTGATGGTGGGAGGCCCTGGGCTCCTAACCGCATGGAATTATACACCTACACACCAACGGGTTTCCATTGAAGTCTCTCGTCGGAGTCTCTCATTTCAGTGTCTTATTGCAGTTTGATTGCAGTTTCGACTGGTTTTGGGAAATGTGACATACAGTATAGAGGGAAAGAGAGAAGCGTGGTACCAGAAACCACTGCTACTACTACACAGTACTACTATGCAGTACCACTATACAGTACCACTATACGGTACTATTTATGTGCGTGATGGAGGCTTAGAGAAGGTCATGGGTGCAAAAGACCGTATTCATGAACGGAAAAAAGGTACGACGAATGAATTGAAAATTGTTCACGAAAGAGAACTCATTGGAGAAAGAGAGAGTCGGATTTAAGACCTGGTTTTAGACTGGACAACTTTAGGTCGAAATGAAGCCATTGAAAATGCGGTGAAACTGGAGATTCTAAAATTTTCATTATGACAAAATTGTGGAAGGCCACTGGAGAGGATTATAGAGGACTGGAGAAGAAAGAGGCCTATGAATGAATATACAGGAAGATTGGTGAAGTGGTGGATTTGAGCCTGGAACTGCGGTCAAGCAGGCATTGCCCTGAACCAGAAACTGCGGTGAAAAAAAAAAAAAAAGAAACGAGATAATCTATCAGAAAGATATCTTGTGTGCAAGACCAACCTAAAGTATACACTTTTATGTGATATGGATAACGGGGCAGACGAATTATAAAAAGGGCACCAGTTCCCAGATTTAGAATGTATCTCCAACACATTCTTTATTCAACTAACTATACTCAATCATGACTTTACAGAAACAACCAGCTGTCTTCAATATCCATGCTGCTCTCTTCGACTGTGATGGTACGTTGGTCAACTCCACCGGAGCCATTTCGGAGTTCTGGAGAGACTTTGGTAAGACCAGGGACCACGTGAATGCCGAGGAAATCATCAACATTTCGCATGGATGCAGAACCTTCGATGTCATTGCCAAGTGGTCACCCGAGGATGCCATTCAGGAGCAGGTGACTGCTTGGGAAGCCGCTATTCCAGACACTTTTGGGCACCACGCCAAGCCTATTCCAGGAGCCGTGGAGCTTGTCAAGTCTTTCGACGAATACTCTAAAACAGAGACGGAAAACAAGCAACAAAGATGGGCTATTGTTACATCGGGCACACTTCCGTTGGCTACCAAGTGGTTGAAGTTGATGAATATCCGCAAACCGGACACTTTCATCACCGCCGAAAAAGTCACCAAGGGTAAGCCTCACCCTATGGGGTACCAGAACGCTCGAAATGCATTGGGCTACGAGCACGAGTCCAAGAAGATTGCCGTGTTTGAGGACGCTCCTGCAGGTATCACTGCTGGAAAAGGAGCTGGAGCCATGATTGTGGGAATCTGTTCGACTTACTCACCCCAAAAGGTTAGAGATGCAGGTGCCGACATTGTGGTGGACGACTTGTCTTCATTCAAGATCCTTGAGTACAACAAGGAAACCGACCAGTTCAAGGTTCGGGTCTCCGAATACCACTATGCCAACGACGAGTACTTGCAAATGGTTTAATGGGTATAATAGCATATTTATAGATACAGCATACAAATACAATAAATGTTACAAGAAGAAGAAAATACAATTAAGTGACAAGTATACAAATGCATAAGTGTTACAAGAAGACAATAAGATCTATATTATGTAAATTGGGGTATGTGCTTATATATGGCTAGACCCTGGGCTAGACACTAGAACGTGCTATACTAGAACGTGCTATACTAGAACGTGCTATACTAGAACATACTATACTAGAACGCGCTATATTAGTGTGTGTTAGATTCTTGTGAAACGTTCATGTACTACTTTTGTTGTTTGATGATTCTTCAAAACGATAGAATCCAGCTACTTAAGTAGTTGACAGCAGGGTTGTCTAGTAAACCAGCTTTCCCATAATCTGACCGGGAAAACTGCTCACATTCTGACCGGGTACCTCGGGCTTATCACATTCTGACCTGGTACTTCGGGTTTATCACATTCCACCCTGGTGCTTTGTACCATGGTGACTGAGGAGGTGACATTGTGGAATGGCCATTATCAGATCAGACGGCGTAGGCTTCGTAATGCCTCCTCTATGAGTAGTGCCCTGCCCATCGCGGATCTAACGGTGTGCGCTATACGAGAGTGCGCTATACTGGAGTGCGCTATACTATAGAAAGTTATGGTGCCTTCTTGAAACCAAAGGTCGACGACTGGTCATGTTTGTATCTATAAGTGTAAGAACGTTTCTATGTACCTGCTGGATATATGGATGTGTATCAGCTGTATAGTTTATTCGTAGTATAGAGGTGGTGTGGCCTATTACTGGTACCAAGCCTCTGATACCAATTGAGACTCTACACTTTGGACCATAGTTGTTCTAGCTGATAAATTAGGAATATGCACAATCTCGTGAAATTGTAGTTTTTTAATGTATATTCTCATACTTTTGTTTACTTTTCATGCATAAGTTCGTAAAATTGTTTATTTTTCAAGTATACATTCGTAAATTTGTCTATTTTTCAAGTATACATTCGTAAAATTGTCTATTTTGCTTGTATAATCTTTTAAAATTATAAACTTTTTATGCACTATCTAGTAAAATCGTGAATTTTTAATGCAAAATCTGGTATAATTGTAGTTTTTTTTATGTACATTCTCGTAATGTTGTCTATTTTTCAAGTATAATTTCGTAGATTTGTCTAATTATGACGCATAATTTCGTAAATTTGTTTATTTTTCATGTATAATCTCATAAAAGTATAGAATTATGATGCATGGTCTCGTAAAATTGATGATTTTCAATGCACCATTTCGTAGGATTGCGGGTTTTACCCCATATTAATCTCACCGAAATGTTATTAGTCATGCCTCAAGTTACGCTACAGTGCGTAATATCAGTACTAAGTGAATACTCATATGCTATACTAGTATATCCGGAAAGGTCAGTTTATAACAGTTTAAGTGACAGTAAGAAGATTTAGTACAGCTTAAGGAATAGTATGTTACTTTTGAAGACGATAATATGAAGAGTATTGGTTTCAGTTTGAATGTACAATCTCGTAATTTTGTTTATTTTTCATATATAACTTCGTGATATTATCTAAATGTGATGCATATTCTCGTAAATTTGTGGTTTTTTCATGTATTCTCTCGTAAAATTGTTGATTTTCAATGCACCATCTCGTAAAATTATTGATTTTCAATGCATCGTCTCGTAAACTTGAAGGTTTTAAATGTATATTATTAATCAGTATGTATCACCTTTAGAGCCAAACCTGATATCAATTGGTGTCAACGAGTACCTAGCATGTACGGAGTCAAGGTACTCAGTATGTGTATTGTATGCAAATCAGTAATGTGCTATATGCAGGTTACAAGTTTGTGAAAACTACTCTTCACCCACTTCGACAAATCTCGCACTTTGGCCTTTTAAGGTACAACTTATATATCCCTGTATATTAATATATGTACTAAAACATGGGTTGAAACCTTTTGCTGTTTCCGCGGCGTCCATGATCTCACCTATGCAGGTCCGTGTCACGTCCACGTTTAGAGGAAGGAATATAAGGATGGAAAATATGAGCCGTAATCAATCTTTATATACAAATGAGTAAACGCGAGACACATTGAAATGAATATTAATGTCAGCTATTTTTTTTCCTTTTTTCCTTTTTTTCTTTTTTTCTTTTCTTCTTTTTTTCTTTTCTTCTTTTTTTCTTTTCTTCTTTTCTTCTTTTATTCAAAGTACCCCATCGTTGTAAGTTTCTATGACTCGCACGACCGTCCCTTTCTCGTGGTTCACTGAAATATAGGGAACTGAACTTTCACACTACGAAGCTGCTGAACATTAAGTACTAGCCATCATTAGACGCTTCCATTCTCTAACTCGGCTTTGAGACCATGTGATTATTTGTGCTAGTATCCTCCAATGAGCTCGATCAACTTCTATCTCCATCGCATAGATATGTAATTGTTAAATTCCGGTTACGTCAGGTACTCTGACTCTGTTTACTATGTTCATTCGCCACTAGTTCCTCCGAGAGGAACCGTCGCACCTTATATAGACTAGTCCGGTATAGAGGTCGACTAGTCCGGTATAGAGGAATAGTGGTCTTAATGAAGGCCAAAGGGACTCAACCTCTGGCCGACCACTACAGGGTTCAACATCCACATAGGTAGTTTACTACCCAAGATGGGTCTAACAGAATTAGTGTACTTTGCTCAAAGGTACCCAGGCTATTTTTTCAAGGACACCAACAAATTCAATGCGATCAATTTGTTGATGACATCCATGATTGGCTATTTGTATGTAAATACTAGTGAAATTGTAGTTTTAAAAGTATGATCTCGTAAAATTGCAGTTTTCTGATGCATTACCTCGTACAATTGTTGATTTTTACTGTATAATCTCGTACAATTGTAGAAATATAATGCATCCTATCGTAAAAATGAAGATTTATAAATTCATACAATCGTAAAATCGTAAATCTTCAAAATGTGTTCTCGTACAATTGTGCACTCGTAATGGATGAGCTTATAAATTTATAGACTTGTCATGTGCAATCTCGTAAAACTGTACACTTTTAAGTCACAGACTCGTAAATTAGAAGAATTCTGCATAATCTCGTAAATTTGTGGATTTTTGATGGGTACTCTGGTAAATGTGTGTTTTTCAACTGCTTAAACTCGTGAAATTGTTGATTTTTAATGACTAATCTCGTAAAATTATCGATTTCTAATGTACAAGCTCGTAAAACTGTTCATTCTTCATGTACAATCTCGTATAATTGTTGATTCTCAATGCATAAATTTGTAAAATTATAGGAATCATATGCAAAAACTTGTAAAATGGTAAAAATGTCATGCATACTCTTGTAAAATTGTAGATTTCAAATGCATGAACTCGTAAAATTGTATAAATATAATGCATAATCTCGTAAAATTGTTGATTTTCGATGCATAATCTCGTAAAATTCAATAATTGTGATGCATAATCTCGTAAATTTGTATAAAAAGCATGCATAGACTCGTATAATTGTTTATTTTCAATGCATAATCTTCTAAAATTGTAGATTTAAAATGCACACACTTGTAAAATTGTAAAATTGTAATGGATACTCTAGTAAAAGTTTATATTTATAAAACATAGGCCTCTACAATTGTGGATATTTGGAATTTACTCTTTTATAATTGTGCAGTTTGGATGTATAGTATTGTACAATTGTAGTTTTTGGAATTTTAAACTCGTAGAATTAAAGAATTGTCAGGTGTGATTTCTTAAAAATGTAGTTGTTTAATGAAAAACTCTTCAAATTATACAGTAAAACTCTTAAAATTATTCAATAAATCTTTTTAAATTATACAGTAAATCTCTTCAAATTATACGGTAGGAATTGGTAACTTGGAATTGTGCATTTGTGAACTCAAAAGTTTCTGAATTTTGATATTTGTGAATTTTAAAGTTTGTGATTTTGCGTACTCGTAAAGTTATAGACGTTTTTTACAGAATGGCACACCGTACATTGTGCGACTACTATGTATTTGTGTCTTAGAAATGTATATTTTATAGATGTTTCATAAGTGGTAGATTATAGTGGCAGGTATAATCTTCAGCCTATGTTTTAGTGTATATATTAATATACAGGGATATGTAAGTTGTGCCTTACAAGACCAAAGTTGTAGATGAAGTGTGAGGCGGGCGAAAACCTGCACATAGTACTTCACTGGTCTGGTCTACATACAACACACTAAGAAGTACGTTGACTCCGTATGTTGACAATACTTTTACATTGTAGAGTATCATTCATTTTGGGCAAGCCTGACTTGAAAAGGTTTAAATATATTCATGGGAGGTATGAAGACTTATGCTTGGTAGAGCAATACAGGTCTAAAGGTGTAACAGTACCGTTGCAGTATTAACGCAGTATCGTGATAGTATCAGTTTGTATGGCTTTCTAAAGATATTTCACTGCTCATATTAGGTGTACCTAAAGCAGTAGTCAAAAAGGGGGAATGTTTATTAATGAGTGATAATGCAATGTGCATATTTTGGAAGAGTCGGAAGATTTTGGAATAGTCGTGAAATTAGGGAGTCGTCAAATTCTGGAGTCGTGAATTCGAGATTTACCTATCATAGGTTACTGGACCTCACCATGCCTCACCATTGTGGACTCGTAAAATTATATCCAAAGAGGAAACTATTAAAGTATATATTACAGATTATTCCAACATATGTTTTAGTATATATTATTACACAGGTGTATGTAAGTTGTACGTTACAAGACCAAAGCCTTAAGACGAGGTGCGCACACATAATACTTTTTCGCTCGTCTTATGAGAATCAATCCAAGTCCATAGTAAACATCCGTACCTCACTAATTATTAATGGTGGGTCTAATTATTATTGGTTGGTTTGGGGTCTGGGAGAAATCTTGGTATGTCCCCTCATATGGAATTTCGATACTCTTTGATGTTAACGTCTTTGATAGTAACGTGTTTTATATTGGGGTGAGTCTTCACATGTTCCAAGTCACGTGAGTGGCTGCGGTCCAAGAGACAACAAGTGCTGTTTCTGTTGAACATGTGAGAAGTGCTGACCCGTGTGTGCAGTAAATGTGATACCTGTAGTAGAGAATAGAAGGAGTGCAGACTAGTATTGTAACTGGGTCTTGGTTGTTAGGAGAAGTCAGGTTTGACTTAAGACAATATAGATTAACAAGCTCGGTGCAGGAGAAAGAAGTCCAAGGAATCCCAAGTATACATAGAGGAGATTCCGCTCTAGGTTGAGGGGTTTCATGAGTAATCAGAGTATCACGGATTTCCTAACACAGAACAGTAGTATAAATTATGGACCCAGAAATACCACAGTTTAATAGTTTCTATTGGAACATGCACTACACCGGAGATGTACGGGTTTCTGAACATCCAAAGTGACTCCATGTAAGCAGGACGGATGAAACAGTGAATGGGCCATAATATGCAAGAATAGTCTAATGGTGGTCGATGCCTTGCAGAAAAAGGGGGCCGGGAATGAGATCAATGTAGTATGACATGAAATCATTACTATGAGAAATTATAGAGTCAGCTCACTCTGAGAACAAGGTGTTCAGGGCATTCTTAGTCTTTCAACTTATATCTTGAAATGTATTAATATACAGGGATATGTGACTTGTACCTAACAAGACCAAAGTCCTAAGAGGGAGCCACAACACAGCTGATAGTTATTCACTTGTCTAGGACCTGCACATAGTACATCACTGGCCTGTATACAACATACTTCATTATTATCTTTATTATAGCGGGTATTATAAAAAGAAAGTCAAAATAGGTATAATATCTACGTAGTGCCTTGACTCCGTGTGTTGACATAGTCTAGTATAGATACTGATAAGAATAAAAATGACTCAGATTAATACTGAAGTTCCACAACAATAAAGTACCATTTGGAACCAATATCATAATCGCATCAGTTTATGCAGCAAGTAATAGATGATCAATTGCAACAGTTTCTTTTCATGTCTGTGGCCTGCACATAGTACACTACTGCTCTGCATACATCATATCCACGAAGTTCCTTGACTCTGTACATTTCAACATATGTTTTAGTATATATTTTTATACAGGAATACTTAAAGTGTACTACATTACAAGACCAAAGTCTTGAATGAGGTGCGAGGTGACCAAAAAGCTTTTCTCCCACTATGTTGAGAAAACAGCACTTGCTGTCTCTCTAGCACTGCAGCCACTCACGTGACTTTGGTCTTGTAATGGACAAGCGCTTATTTTATAACATCACCAAAAATATATACCACCAAAAGGAAGACATAGAAAGATATCTCCCAACACCAGATTCACCAATTTTAATTAGTGTACAGGTACTGATATTTACCAATGACTTGGACTGACTTCTTCACACACTAGTTACCTGCACATAGCTCGTTACTGGTCTGCATACAACGCACCTACGAAGTATCTTGACTCCGTATGTTGAGATACCTTGACTCCGGACATGCTAGATGCTTGTTAAGATTTGGAGAGTCGTATTTTTGTCGCCTCGTAGTTTTTCCTCATTTTAACATTTGTGACCTCGTAATTTGCAGAGCTGCAGATTTTGAGACTGGTGGATTTTTGGATTTTGTCCACATTTGGTATTTTGGAGACCAGTTAACGTTCATTTTGTGAACTCGTAAAAGTATAGATTTATTGTAAAATTGTAGATTTTTGATGTACAATCTCGTAAAATTGTCTATTTCAATGCATAATCTCATAAATTGTCTAGTTTGAATATACAACGTTATAAAATGTAATATTTTAATGCTTGATTATTACTGCCTTAGTCTTGGAGGGACTTGTGGAAATGTGAACCTCACAGAAGAAATGAACGGACTTACAGATTCGTTAAAAGAGCACTTGCTTTCGAGAGTACCCACTAGACAACACAGTCGGCTAAACCCAGTTACCGCAATTTAGTTTAGTTCAAGTAAAATTGTAGAAATGATCTGTCTAACCTCGTAAAATTGTTGGTTTTTAATGCACAGTCTCGTAAAATTGTTGATTTTTAATGTACAGTCTCGTGAAATTGTAGATTTTAAATGCATAACCTCGTAAAATTGTTGATTTTTGATGCACAGTCTCGTAAAAGTGTTGATTTTTAATGTACAGTCTCGTAAAAGTGTTGATTTTTAATGTACAGTCTCGTAAAAGTGTTGATTTTTGATGCACAGTCTCGTAAAATTGTTGATTTTTGATGCACAGTCTCGTAAAATTGTTGGTTTTTAATGCACAGTCTCGTAAAATTGTAGATTTTAAATGCATAAGCTCGTAAAATTGTTGATTTTTGATGCATAACCTCGTAAAATTGTTGATTTTTGATGCACAGTCTCGTAAAAGTGTTGATTTTTAATGTACAGTCTCGTGAAATTGTAGATTTTAAATGCATAACCTCGTAAAATTGTTGATTTTAAATGCAAAACCTCGTAAAATTGTAGCTTATAGAAGAAATTTCGAATATACGGCTTCCCTAGTAATTTGTAAACTGTAGATTCATATAGGTATATAGAGACTAGAATACTAAACCACAATTAGCCACAACCTATGGATTTACTAGAGAATATAGATTGGATATAAAGATTACCTATCAATATCCAGACCATCTACATTTGAGAGTCTAAAGTCTAAATATGTAGACTAATTGGTTTACCTGGAGAGACTCTGGACAGATTCTAGAGCCAAGTATTGTGTATCAGAGGAGACTGACTATGGAGTTGACATATTCCTCGATTTTAAACAAGCCATATGGTAAGCTCGTATAATTATATGTTCATCTTATAATTGTAGGTTTCGGATTCAAATGCTCGTAAAGTTGTAGATTTTGTATGCACTAACTCGTACATGTGTGGAATTTTAATGCATACACTCGTAAAATTATACTTTTTTTAAAGCACAAACTCGTAAAATTATAGATTTTAAAGGCACGAGCTCGTAAAAGTGTAGATTTTTCAAGCATAATCTCGTAAAATTGTACTTTCTCAAAGTAAATGCTCGTAACATTGTAGTTTCATTGTAGTCTTCTATGCACATTCTCGTAAAATTGTTGTTAATGAATGCATGAACTCGTAAATTTGTAAATTTTTAGCATGTTAATAAATGGATGGTCTCACATAAGGGAGATTCCATAAAGTTTAAAAATCAGGTGTAGAAAGGTAAGGTCTGCATAATCCCAAGTAATTTGTAAGTTGTAGATTCGTGTATATATATATATATCCAGACTAGAACTAAAATACTAAAATACAAGAGCCATACACTATTGATTTACTAGAGATTATTGTCAATAAGCACCTAAAATGTACGGAGTCAAGGTATTACGAAGTGTGTTATATACAGGCCAGTAATGTGTTGAGAAACAGAAGCCGCGGCTCCATGTTTCCCTGAAACCGCAGTCACTCACTTGTGACTCACGTAACTGTGGTCATGTAAAGGCTCACCAAAATATAAAAGGACAGGCCCCTCGCCCTCCCCTATTTTGTAACACCACCAAAAACATATATCACCAAAAAGAGGTCATACCAAGGTGTATCCTCACGCCAGAACCACTAATATTAACTAGTATAGAGGTACTGATGTTTACTAAGGACCTACACTGATTCTTTTCATTACATATACCTGTATATTAAAAATATACAAGAACATATGTTGAAATTTAAATTGTAGAATTGGAATTTTTTAGGCGAGAATTTGGACTTTATTGGAGTTTCGGGTTAATGTTTTTTTTTGTATTTTTTTTGTATTTTTTTTTTATTCTTTTTTATTTGACTTGTAGATTGAAAAATTGTATATTCGTTATTTACAGGCTGGTGAAATTCTAGATTTTTTCCAACCACATTTGGTAATTTGCAGCCACGTTGGATTGTGAATTTGATCCATATTCGGTGATTCTAGCTACGTAAATTGGTAGATTTGGCTCACAGTCGGTATGTTATAGGATCATGAAGGTCACCGCCATAGGTAGTTCCCTACGTATTTAAGATATTATGAAGCCTCTCTGTACCTTATATAAGGCCTTCAAACTAGCGCGCTACCAGCCAGCCACCAGCCAGCCACTGGCCAGCCACCAGCTAGCTACCAGCGCGCACCTTCTCTTACAACTGTATAAGCACCGCGAATTTCTCCCTCGGAAGAATCATCAACCAAAAAACATAGTAACTAGAGTACCCGACATAAACCGGAGTATAACAATGAAATAGTGGATCTGTCTGAATTCGGAAATTTTTAGTTTCAGAATTTCGCATGTTTCGTTAACTCGTGGTTTTGTAAATTGGGATTTTGTAAACTGGTGTTTTGGTGTTTCATAGGTTCGAAAAAATGTAAACTCAGGAAAACGAGGACTTATAATTTTTTGTTTTTTGTGAACTTTTTTTTTTCGACTCGGGATTTTTGAAAAATAGAATTAAAGAATCATAATTTACAAACTAGTAAAATTGTTGAGTTGTAATGTAGAACCTCGTAAAAGTGTTGATTAATGATGCATTAACTCGTAAAATTATAGAATTCTAACGCATTAGGTCGTAAAATTATAGAATTTCAATGCATTAGCTCGTAAAATTGTAGAATTCTGACGCATTAACTCGTAAAATTATAGAATTCTGACGCATTAACTCGTAAAATTATAGAATTCTAACGCATTAGGTCGTAAAATTATAGAATTTCAATGCATTAGCTCGTAAAATTGTCGATGTCTGACGCATCTACTCGTAAAATTATAGAATTTCAATGCATGCTGTCGTAAAACTGTAAAAGTAGTCTTTTGTAGAATTTTAGTTTGTTAATTAGTGTATCTTCAAAAATCTAGATTTTTGTAAACTCGAAGATTTTATGCTTGTTGTTATGTTCTTTAATACATTTACGCCTAACTGAAACTATGTTCGTTGATGGTTCCCCAAAGAGAGGAACCGAAGCGACTTATATAACTTTGAGAATAACGTGACCTTGAAAAACTCCCCACCAGAGCAGTGGTAAGGATTGTTCCTGAATATTCGAAAAGACCATCATAGCACTTCGTACATTGATGGCCGATGGCCGTGATACTGCGTTTGCAATGGCCATTGTTGGGATCGGACATCGTAGGCTTCATAATGCCTCTATACGTAGTGTGCTACCTATGGTGGATGTAACACTTGTGAGCTAGTTTATATTAATGTTGAGCTCGTAAAATTGTTGAATCGTGACTTTGTGACTCTGTAAACTCGTACAATTGTACCTACCAAAATAGGAAAACCGTAAAATTGTACATTCCGGAATATATAACTCCAACATTGTAGATTGACAGATTGTACAACTGAAAACAAGCAAACCGGAAACTACTATACTACTGTACCACAAAAAAGTACTATACCACAAAAAAGTACTGTACCACAAAAAAGTACTGTACCACAAAAAAGTACTGTACCACCAAAATATACTGTACCACCAAAATATACTGTACCACCAAAATATACTGTACCACTATACCACTATACCCTATACATTATATACTGAACAAGATGCTACTTTTCAATATTATTAAACTTTTACTATTAGGCAAGATATTAGACTCACCTACCTACTTCAATATCGCACTATACTAAGCCATACTAAGATGTGATGACCAGAAGACAGTCCGACATCAACTAAGATTGGATCCGGCCCATTCTTTCAACTTGTGTTTTAGTTTTTATTAGTATACAGGGATAAGTAAGTTGTACCTTACAAGACCAAAGTCTTAAAACTTTTCACCCACCAGTGACCTGCACATAGTACCTCACATGTCTGCATACAACATATCCACGAATGTAGATTACTTAACACTAACTGAACATTTATGGTAGGTACATCAGGAGGACCTTTCATAACCATGGAGTACAGTCCAGCATACTATACTGAGCACCATTGATAAAGTTCATAGTCTCATCAAGTTAGGTGAATACTTGAGGAGTTACACGGGAGCTGTTTCTGGTGGGTCTGGAAGTAGAGGACATCTTTGTATGTTCCTCTCAGACGATATTCTGATTAGTTAACTAACACTAGGGTATGGACCAGAGTCCTATCTTATATAGATTTCCAGGACTCTGCTAGACTTTCCACACAAGGATAATATGAGAGCTAGACCTTCCTATTATATAGAAAAGGTAAGTATAGCATCAAGAAGTAAGTATAGCACACTCTAGGATTTTCATGAGTGTGCGCCTTCCTTTTCTGAAATGATCATTCATTGCTCACTTTCAACAACGAAGTACCCTGCATCAATTCTCGCTAGGTACTCGTTGACACATTCTTGTGCCTTCCACCCAAATTTTCCAAGAATTAGCAATGACAAACACCAACAAGAATAAAATAAAGTAGAAAGCTTCTTTGTTTTTTAACGGAAACTCTTTCACTGGAGAAACTTATCATCCTACGGACCCACAAGAATCTTTCTAGGATTGTGAAATTGAAAAATTGAAAACAAAAAAAAAAATAATTGTGATTTTTAAATTTGGTGATATCATGAAATTTTGAAAATTTTGTAGGCCTGCTTCATCGTAGGTTTTTGAAATTTTGGGTTGGGTACAACTTCAATTTGACGAGTTGATGAGAGTTTGGTAAAGCTTCAATTTTATGTGGTTTCGCGAATGACCAATTAATGAAGCATCATCAAATTCTAGACTCGTAGAAAACATTAAGTCGTTTACTTGTGAAATTCGTGGAAGTTTAGGGATTTGTAGATCTGGTAAAATGTACTTTGTGAATTTGTCGATACTTACAAATTTCAAATTTACAAGTTTTAGCTCTGTAGAGTCAAAATGGAAAATTGAAATCCATAACGTCGTAAAATATTAGATTTTTGATGCATTATCTCGTAAAATTGTGGATTTTTAATGCAATATCTCGTAAAATTGTCTATTTGTAATGCATTATCTCGTAAAATTATCGATTTCTAATGCAAACTCTCGTAAAATTGTAGATTTTTGATGCAATACCTCGTAAAATTGTCTATTTTTAATGCATTATCTCGTAAAATAGTGGATTTCCAATGTACAGACTCGTAAATTTGAGTGACTTTGTAACCTGTTCAATTGTCCATTGAGTACCTTATATTCGAAAATTTGGTGCAGTAGTAAATTGGTCTGCAAGTTTTCTTTGAATGCAGAGTTTATGCAAACTCTTGGTTTGTGGTGCATTCTGTACACCACTCGAGTCCTTGACTCGTCACCTTGTAGATTTTATAGTCGCCTAGATCAGTACACCATGAATCATCTAGATCTTGTAGACGTATAGATTAGTACACCAGAAATCATGTATATTTAGTAAGTCTCTTAAATTTTCGAATCATTTGCTTGTCTTAACACACGGAGTCAAGGTACTACGAAGTGTCAACAAGTACTTAGCATGTACGGAGTCAGAGTACTTCGTAGATGAGTTGTATACAGACCAGTGATATACTGTGTGCAGGACAATAACGAGTGAAAGCTCTCCACCCGCCTCGTACCGGCTCAATACCTTGGTCTTGTAAGGTACAACTTACATGTCCCTGTATTTTGCTTCATATACTAAAAACATAGGTTGAATTGAAGTATGTTGTATGCCGATCGGTGATGTACCTATGTGCAGGTCACTAGTGTATTGAGAAATAAGAGCCGCGGTTCTGTTTTGTTTGGAATTGTTGTATACACTCCCATAATCTGGAATAGTTATCACGTTAAGTTTCAATAAGCGTCTTAACTTTGGTACTTCAGTAACCAATTCTGTAGTTTCCATTCTATCTTTATCTATATTAAACTAAAGTGTCCTTGACTTATTGTTCCAATTGATACCCTTCAAATCTGTAGCGGGACCCTCTCTATATATAGTCAGGTCTGGGACTCCAGCCCTAACCCACTTAGCCCATTGTCTTTTCCAGAACAATGGCCAATATTGGACAAGTGTTAGACAAGTGTCCTCAAGCAGTCCACTACCAACGTGTCTCCCTCGAGGACAATACCAATCATTGTTTCATCTGTATGCAGTAACGGGAACATGCAGTACCCGCAGGTGAACTTGTTCCTCAAGTTCAACATGTTTACCCCCGCCCCCCCTAATTTTATAACACCACCAAAAATATATACCATAAAAAGGAGGACATACCAAGGTGTATCCTGACACCAAACCCACCAATAATAAATAGTATAGAGGTACTGATGTTTACTAAGGACCTAGACTGATTCACTTCATAAATCTGTAGGGTCTTAATTATGATTATTTTTGTTTTTAATTGATCGAGCTCATGGGTATATTGGTAACTGTATCTATTTGTTAGATTCTGGTTACTTCGAGAACTCTGTTTTGTGTGATTTGTATGTTGATTCGCCGATGTTTCCTCAGATGTTTCCTCAGATGTTTCCTCGAAGAGGAACCATCGCACCTTATATAGACTAGTCCGGCATAAAGGAATGGAGGTCGTATTGAAGGCCGAAGGCAGCTCAACATCTCATTAACCAGTGCAGGCCTTCAACATCTACATGAGTAGTACACTACCCATGGTAGGCCTAACACTATTCTATATATTTTTGTTAAATGGAACATTCAAAAATTTGAGGACTCGTAAAATTGTATATTTTGTGTAATCAGTGCATTTTGTGACCTTGTAAACTTCCAAAACTTTAGATTTGTGAATTTGGACTTTTTAATCGGTCTAGTCATAAAATGATTATATTCCTTAAGAATACCTTCAAAATTTTAGAGTCGTAGATTTGTAAACTTGGAATATTTTTTTTGGTGCGAATTTGGACTTTTACTTGAGTTTTGGATGAATATTTGTTTACTTTACAAGTTCGTAAAATTCTAGATTTTGTTCAAAATCGGTAATTTGTATGAGTAGTTATCTGGTGGTTTTGTAAACTAGACTTTTGTAAACTGGAATTTTGGTCTTTTATAAACTCAAAAAAATGAAGGCTCTGATAAATGCGGAGTCATAAATTTTCGTGTTTTGTAAACTCTTTTTTTTTAAAAAAAAATCCATTAAAGTTTGAAATTGGTAAATTTTGAAATTGATAAAATTGTAGAATTGTAATTTGCAGCTCGTAAAATTGTTGATTTTGGATGTAGTGTCTCGTAAAATTGTAGTTTTTCTATGCAGAAGCTCGTAAAATTGTAGAATTGTGACGCATTAAATCGTAAAATTGTCAATTTGTGATGCATGTCCTCGTAAAATTGGATAATTTCAATGCACAGGTTCGTAAATTTGGATATTTTTAATGTATAATCTCGTAAAATTATCGATTTCTGATGCACAATGTGTTGGAAAATTGTGGAAGTGTATTTTTGAGGAATTTGGGTTAGTAAAATTGTATATTTGTGCTCATTAGAATTTCGTAGACTCGAAGAATTTGTATGTGTGGTCCAGTGTATAATAATTTTGGGTTCACACAATTGTAGACTGCATATAGGCATATGAATTGCAGGAATCACAAATTTGTATAATTTTGATTTCGTAAAATTATAGAATCATGACTTTGTGACCCTGAACACTCATCTGAAATTTCCTACATCTATTGCTACAATTTTATGCTATACTATTGCTCAAGTCATTGCAGATCGATACTAATACTCATGCTATACCGAGCTGTAGTCGACGTGAAGGTCTACAGAGTCGTGAAGAACTATGAAAACTCAATGTGAAGGACTATGAAGACTCAATGTGAAGGTCTATGCACGATCAATGAAAGCACTTTGCAAGATCAATGTGAAGGACTATGAAAAGTGTGTGATTAGATCTATACTAAAGGAATATGCCAAAGTCTATGCTTGGTAACGTTCCAAAGACAAATGTTTAATGGTTTTCAATGCCAGATAAATTCAACTGGCTAAAGGTATTCATAAAATAAGGTCTTGGTAGGGACAATGTTACAGGGTCTAATAAGGTCATGAATAGACTATTGAGGAAGGCTACATAATTTCCAAAATAGGAAATTCCTAAGCTTGTGGAATCCAAAATAGGTAATTCGTAAGATTGTACATTTTCAAATAGGTAATTCCAACATTGTAGATTCCAAAATAGGTAATTCCAACATTATAGATCGACAATTTATAAAACTGAAAATCAACAGACCGCAAACCCGTACACCTTTGAATCTTAATAGAAACGTAATATTAGAGAAATATAAAATGACAAAATTTTGAAATGAGAAAATTATGAAATTGTTATTTTTTTTTTTGCATTTACTGATATCATGATAGTTTAAAACTTTGTTATACCTTGTCAACGAATATTTAGCATGTACAGAGTCAAGGTACTCAGTAAATAAGTTGTATGCAGGTCACGAAAGTATTGGCCTACTTGAGAGAGATATAAAAGACTGGTTCATTAGTATTACAAGGAAGAGTTATTCTGACAATGCAGTGAAGTTGTACGCATTCAGCGATCCATCGTTTGCCAGAGAAGAAACCAGATAATCGCGTACAGGTTTCAAATGAAACCCCAATATTTTGGAAATCAAAAAAGTAGAGCTTGGTGACGACAAACACATTCAAAGCTGAGTACATGGCTTTAACCGCAACAGTGAAAAAAGTTATTTGGACAGTTAGTCCATTTCGGAAATGTGGAGTCCACACCACATATATACCCAAGATACTGAAGGACAATAATGGGGCAGTGCTTACGATCAATGGAACTGGAGCCCCACAGAACAAAAAATAAGCATGTCGACATAAAGGAGAAGCATATGCAGGTTAGAGAAGAAGAAGGGAGATGTAAGAATCAAGTATTTCCCTACCGAGAACAACATTGCTGATGCACTCACGAAGCCACTACAGTCAAACGCGTTCCACAGGCACTTGCCTTCATTAGGTTTCGATAAGAGCCACCATATCCGGGCTATCACTACTAGGACATACCAAGACGATTCACGAAACTTGAGTGACGTGATCCAAGGGAGTGTCAACAAGTACCTAGCATGTACGGAGTCAAGGTAAGTTCATGGATATATTGAATGCAGGCCAGTGGTACACTATATGCAGGTCATATAAGTGTAGATTCTTTAACGCCAGGTCGGCAACGAGAGTTGCTGCATCAGGAGGTCCATTGATTAACCAGGGTGTCACATCCAGAGCATGTGTCTTACTATAGGACACTGATCATTGAAGTATTACCAATACGAGATATTTTGGTGGGTCTGGTTCTTGGAGGCATCTTGGTATACCTCAGGCAGTTAATATTCTGATTAAAGTTCTTAAGAATAAATGGGGCGAGGTCCCCATTTTATATGTGGAGATTCTTCCTTCATCATAACAACGTTTGTTGTCATGAAAAACCTAATGCGTGCTATTTCAAAACATAGGGCTGGAAGCTCGCTATTTGTTGCTGTTTTTCAACATGATGATTGTAGGGTTCTTTACCCACTACACACCTCATGTAGAGCTTGGGTCTTGTTGTAAATACATGGTTGTTCAGAATCAAATCAATCCAGGTCCTTAGTAAACATCAGTACCTCTACACTAGTTAATGTTGGTGGGTCTGGTGTCAGGAGACTTCCCCACGCGAGTTTTCAACTTGACGTTTTAGTATATGTATTGATACACAGGGATATGTAAGTTGTACCTTACAAGACCAAAGTCTTAGACGAGGTGCGAGGTGGGTGAAAACGTTTCACCCATCAGTGACCTGCACATAGTACATCACTCAAACTTTCAACCTATGTTTTAGTATATATTGATATACAGGGATATGTAAGTTTGTACCTTACAAGACCGAAGTGCGATATGTGTCGAGGTGGGTGAAAACTCTTCTCCCACTGGTAACCTGCACATAATACTTCACTGGTCTGCATGCCATGCATCTGCGAAGTACCTTGACTCCGTACACGCTAGGTACTTGTTGACACAAACGCATCCAACGCCTCTGCGAAGTACATTGCCTCCGTGCATGCTAGGTACTCGTTGACACATATACTAAAACGATAAGTTGAAATCGTCATCCTCGTCATTTCCATCTTCGTCATCTTCATCATCTTCGTCGTCATCACCATTCTCCTAATTTTTACCAACCCCTTTATTTTTTACCTTCGACATATCCATTCAACTTGGGAGAATCGGTTTTTCTGTCGTATGGAAAAAGATAGATATCCACAGTTTCACAATAGTCGTATTCAAAGTTCTCCGCGAATATTACTTCTGGCACGGCATTGCAGACATACATTACCCCACTCGAAATCTTTTTGGTATCACGGGGTATTTGTTTCAGACATTGTTTTTCTTGGAAGGTAACTATTGAACACAGATCCAAACACGCGTAAATTTTCTTATCTGCAGTCATAAGGACATTGCCCACATAGTGCAACTCCAATGGATAACGCAACAAGATATTTTTTTGAAGATCAGAATAAGTTGGAAAGAAATAGGTGGAGATTGAGTACCAGGTCTCATTGTATTTGGTGAACAAGGCCAATGGATTAGTATCATGTACCGTTAAGGAAGTTTTCAATCTACCCTTTTTATTCAAAACTGATTGAATGGTCCTATCTTTTTTGTCGAAACCTAAGAGATAGATATGAACGTCCTCACAACTGTGTTTCTTAGTAGTAGCATTCTTCAAAACATAATAGTTTTTAGATCGGCAGGCCATGAAACGGTGACTAATCAATCTCTTTTGCCTACTAAATTTGACGCTAATCTCATGATCTTTATTTGTTGTTACACGCAACCCATCTTCTGACAAACCCAAAAACGCATTCTGAAGACGTTTATTAGAGACCAACAACTTTTCATCCAGTAGAATGAACTCCACCGGGGCATCAAGTTTATCACCCCACCTCAATTTCAAACCATTCTCGAGCTTAAAAAAAAGGTTTTCTGCCGAGAGCGGGTGATACTGGCCCTTCATTTTTGCCACGAGCACTAATGGGAGCAGATCGTCTGCGTATGCGGTGGCTGCCAAAACGAACGCCACTAAGAACACCAAAAAGTTCATTTTAAAGATTTTTGGATTGAAAAAGGTTTTAATATTGTTTTTAGGATATTTCTGGATTTTCTGGGTTTAGCTGTGTTTTTTTGTTTTTTTTGTTTTTTTTCTGATGTTTTTAGGGAAAATTGGCGTTTCGGGGGGAATTGGCGTTTATAAGTACTGTGATTCCAAAGAAATTCCTAGTGAACAATAACCACCAACAGTAAAACCACCCAGAAAATGACCAGAAAGAATCCCTCAACAAACAATAGACTAAAACAATGTTATATTAATATATCTGCATAAACCATTTTTTTTGCCTATTGTCATCAAATTGAAATCTTAACTAATGTGAAGGTAACCAAAATGTTGGAAAAAAGCACCGAATAAGAGCGTGAAGGTTTCAACTTATGTTTTGGTATACAGAAATATACGGGGATATGTTAGATTCTGGTTACGTCCAGTATTCTGTTTTGTGTGCTTTGTATGTTTATTCGCCGATGTTTCCTCTTTGAGGAAACAGCCTTTCAACATGCACATGGGTTTATACACTACCCATGGTAGGTCTAACCGGATATGTAAGTTGTACCTTACAGGACCAAAGTATTAAAACGACGTGACCAAAGTACTAAGACGACCACAGTGCCTCTTATACATTTCCGCTCGTTTAATCCTGCTCAGCCTTATTGTTCAAAGTCTTCATAGCCCTATAGTCTAGCAATGGTCTGTCGAGCATTATCTTTTACACTCATGTATACCGGAATGCGAGTGCGTCCGTTGTCTAACAACTTCTTTAAGTAAGGCAGAGAAGTTGTTGTACTCATATGTTATATTCCTATGATAACTAAACTAGGGTTCACGTGACTGATCTCTTTATCAATATCGCTCACTAGAACGGGCTACGCCCTCCTTATGTATCCAATATCTTGGTTGCTATGTTGTCAACCAAGATGCGGGGTTCCTCCACTCCTGTCGTAGGGTGTCGTAGACCCCTTTCCCGAACAGTGTTATAAATGTGCTCATCTGCACATGCAGCAAGTGTCATTCAACCCTTACATTGTTGTGATATGAGGCTCATATGCCGCACACACCCTTACGTGCCCTGCACTTAAGCTTGTATTGCATTAGTGATGTCAATAGGGCACAAGCCCTCATCTCCCTTCGCTGCTTCCCTAAACCTGCGTGCCCAGTTTTACGGTTGAGCTCTATTTCTTGAACTTGCACGACCTCTTCCTTTATATGCGAGAAGAAAGAATATTGCATATTCTTTCTCTCTAAGGACCCTTATTCTACCTTCTCTCTACAGACTAGATATTGAATACATATTGTTACAGTAATGACCATCTCTGGAATATCTCAAGGGATCTCTTCCAAGGACTTCTACGATAAGGTTAACAGGTTTACCCCTATACTGATCCAACCATACGAAGGATGGATCCTCAATGAGGATCCCCCAGTGCAGGATAGGAGTTACGCTCTCAGTGACGTAACAGAACATAAATGCTCCACTGTATGACCATGAACTTGTCTCACTTACTCACGTGCCCACGAGCACGTGATCCAAACAATTAAAGAAATCCTGCAAGTTCAACACAACTTACATATTCCTGATCAATATATACTAAAACATAGGTTGAAAGATATGGACCTCATTGTCTCATCAAGACAAGTAAACATTTTACGTGGAGTGTTTACTTCAGATGTAACCTGAGTCTTATTGTCAGTACGAGGAGTTTTGGTGGGTCTGGATTTAGGAGGCATCTTAATATGTGTCCCTCAGTAGAGATATTCGATTAGTTAGCTAATAGATGATGTGGCGAAGGCCTCCTTAGATATGTGGGAGTTGGCCTTCATTGATCCTCGGTTTATCCTCGGATGTACTGTTGGTCCTCGGCTGATGCCAATAACCGAGGTTTGGGGAAATACAAAAAATAGTAAATACCAAAAATAGTAGAGATCACAAAAAATCGTACATACCTTAATTTAAAAAGTAATATGTGCTGATGTTAGTTTTCAGACTTACGTTTATTGAATAAGATTTGGATCCAGTCCACCCCATCACTTGACCCTACGGAAGAACTCCTTTTTCAGTTTCCATCCACGCGTTAACAGCTGACCAAAAATGTAGATTGGGTGCAAATCTGAAAGTGAGCATATCTCAAAGTGAACATACACTACGTGAAAGTGAGCGTATCTCAGAGTGAGCATACCAGATTTGCAGCCATTTTGTGACAAACTGCGAACTATATAAACCCTTGCTCCCCCCCCCTCGCAAATTTTCAATTCCCCTCCACGACTTCTCCACAAAAATAGGAACAAAAAAAAAGGAACAAAAAAAAAGGAACAAAAAAATAGGAACAAAAAAATAGGAACAAAAAAAAACAGAATAAAAGACCTTACTTCTCCAAAATGCATCTCCTCTTTCTATTCCTACTCTTACTTATTCCTACTCTTACTTATTCTTCCAGGCATTACTGGACTTGGGATCACAATCTCACTTCTCATAGATTACCTAGACCCAGGAAATTCCTCTCACAATAAAGAAGTAAAGAAAAATATGGAGAATGAGGAAATAAAGAAAGAGAAAAAAAGAATGAAGAAGAAACAGAAACAAAATTTCTTACTGACCACTCCGAAACAGACTCGAGGACAACGGGGCCTAACATTTCAAGGATGTTTACAGGCACCTCGACACTTTGGGTCTCAGAAAGTAGGAAAGGCAAGATAGAAAATACTTATAGTATACCTCTTGCATCCAGGAGTTTCTTCATATAAATATGAACCCTGAAAGACAACATAAACACTCGGTCTCATTGACACGATTAATAAATAGCTAATAAAAAAGAATTGCAAATAGTAATAGGTATATTCAATATAGCCAGTGTTGAGAGTTGTAGTATATAGTATACCTTCCCATAAGCTAGAACAGTTATCAAGTTGTTTTTCAAAAAATCATTTAATTGTAGAACTTCAGTAACTATCTCTATTGCTTGTATTCGTATCTGTATTTAAATATACTTGGAGATCCTTGTATCTCAACACAGCTGTTTCGTTTAGATCCACTATACGCAGGGCTCTGCCTAGGAAGGTATTATGAAGCCTCTCAGTTTGATTGTTACAATGGCCATTGCAAACGCCGTATCACGGCCACAGGCCATCGTTGTATGAAGTACTATGATGGTCCTTTTGACTATTCTGGAACAACAATCCTTACCATTGCTCTGGTGGAGAGGTTTTCTGTGCCACGTTTCTCTCAAAGTTATATAAACCGCTTCGGTTCCTCTCTTTAAGGAACCATCAACGAATACAAGATTAGGTTAAGACACGTTATAAAGAACGTAACAGACTACATACTACTGTAGTATATTACTGTAGAGTAAGTAGTAATAGATATTCTACTATAGACTACATAGTAATAGATATTCTACTATAGACTACATAGTAATATACAGTCGTTCTTTAGTCTCCAACCTTTTTTGATTAGCTAAAGTGGCTGTTCGATCGTGTTGGATTTCTCCCCCCCCCAGCTTTTCTCATGGCATCACATCTGTAATCTGTAATTTATCACTCTTAAAGAAAGACGAGTATGGATTGAAATCCCTGAAAGAAAGGTTCTGCTGGTGTTACTCACCCGGCACCAGGAGGACCAGTGAGTAAGCATGGAGTAACGTCCAGTGATTGAATAACACTATACGACACTGGACTCATTGTCTCATCAAGATATATACACACTTTCCCTGAAGTAAACACTTCAGTAAACACTTCAGTAAACACTTCAGTAAACACTTCAGTAAACACTTCAGTAAACACTTCAGACTGTTTACTTCAGGACAAGTGTTTACGTCAGGACAAGTGTTTACTTCAGGAGGAGGAGGAGAAGAAGAGTTGTCAGTGCTCATGAAGTATCATCAATACGAGATCTTTTGGTGGGTCGGGTTCTTGGAGGCATCTTGGTATACCTCAGGCAGTGGATGTAAAATTAAGTTATTAATAATAGAATGGGGCGAAGTCCCCATTATATAATGGAGAGATTCTTCCTTCACCACTGCAACAATTGTTGCTACAATTGATTACTGCGAAAACTGATTGCTTGCTACCCCGCAAGCCTTGGGCTAGTAGCGCGCTCTTGATTACTGTATTCACTCGTCTTGTTTCTGTTTCTTGGTACCCTTGCCAAGAGTTTCACGAGATATTTTGTGGTGGTGTTTGTTAAATACATTGTTTTAATCCATTATTACTGCCATAGAGACAGATCTTTAGGATCAACTTGTAGATGCTCTCTAAGTTTAATCATTCCTAATCTTTAGGTCCATATCAATACAATTCGTACTATGGCAACACTTAGGACTATGGCTACAGACTTAAGACTATGGCTACAGATTTAAGACTATGGCTACAGACTTAGGACTAAGGTGCTACTATATAATTAGCTACTACTGCTCAAAAATTACTCATGTACTACTTCTACGTCTTGCAATATATTACCACTGACTACTCCATGACTTTTGTAGTATTGACTTATTCTTTAGTATAGTAGTACTGAATTAATACTATGGTACTATGGTACTAAAATACTGGCTGCTCTATGCTACTACTGTCTCTGTTACCACTGTCTTTGCTACTACTGTCTTTGCTACTACTATCTCTATTACCACTATCTCTATTACCACTATCTCTATTACCACTGCCTCTACTACCACTGACAAGAATGTACTACTATGATACTCCTGACACATTTGTAAATCTACCTTTGCATACTCACTATTGATTATTCTTACCACTGTATAAAGATGATAGGTCATACTATGATGCTACTCAAATATTTCTATATTCTTAAGTACACTACGATATAAGTTCGCAAATCTGTTGGTCCATCAATATTTCCTATGAGTTGCTAAATCTCTAGGTCCATATCAATATCCATACCAACTCTGGGGCCTAAACCAACCAGTTTCCAGCCTCTTGGCCCTTTGCCCTTCAGGATAACGTGCATTTCTACGAGGCTATAGCTCTGGGTAAGAGTAGCTCTGGTAGTCTGGTAGTCTAGTAGTCTGGTGGTCTGGTAGGCTAGTAGTCTAGTAGTCTGGTGGTCTGGTAGGCTAGTAGTCTAGTAGTCTGGTGGTCTGGTAGGCTAGTAGTCTAGTAGTCTAGTAGTCTAGTACTCTACTAGTCTAGTACGCTAGTACTCTAGTACGCTAGTACTCTAGTACTCTAGTAATCTAGTAATCTAGTAATCTAGTAATCTAGTAATCTAGTAATCTAGTAATCTACTAATCTACTAATCTACTAATCAAGTAATCAAGTAATCCAGTAATCTAGTAATCTATTAATCTATTAATCTACTAATCAAGTAATCTAGTACTCTAGTAATCTAGTAATCTAGTAATCTACTAATCTACTAATCTACTAATCTACTAATCTACTAATCTACTAATCTACTAATCTACTAATCTACTAATCTACTAATCTACTAATCAAGTAATCAAGTAATCTACTAATCTACTAATCTACTAATCAAGTAATCAAGTAATCTAGTACTCTAGTACTTCTTAGGAGTTGATAGTAGTTCATACTAATAGTGGTTCTAGTGGGTCCCACTTTTAGGTCAACTGGCTATGAATACCATCAGCTAACTATGAATACCATCAACTGGTAAGCTCATTATTTATAAGATTTCTAAAATCTAGTCATCAATTATACAGACCAGAATAAAATAACACGGTACTTGTTAGATCCACCATAGGAAGGGCCTGACTATGAAGAGCCCTGCTTATGAAGGTATTATGAAGCTTCTCAGTTTGATTGTTACAATGGCCATTGCAAACGCCGTATCACGACCAGAGGCCATCGCAGCATTTCGTGCATCAATGGCCCTTTCGAATATTCTAGAACAATCCTTACCATTGTTCTGGTGGAGAGTTTTTCGATACCATCTTCCTTTAAAAGTTATATAAGCCGCTTCGGTTCCTCTCCTTGAAAAACCATAGACGAATACAAGATTAGGTTAAGACACGTTATAAAGAACGTAATTTTTTTACCTCTATTTAAAACATAAGAGGATAGAAGATAAGTCTATAAGGAGAGAATGTTTTATCTCCTTGAAAAAGAGTTACAATTACTATTTATTACCAATATAGAATAATACATTTTGTATAGTTGGAATAACAGGTATTAAAATCAGGAGGAATTGAAGTAATAGTAATAAACAGTTGCAAATTGACCAGACGCACTAGGGGTGGTTTTGGGTGCGAACTTGTAAATTGTAAGGCCTTAAATTCATCCACTTATAACCCAAAGAATCGTGAACTTGTACACTGTTGAATACGGCGAATAACAATTTTTATGTTATTTATAGACCAGCGGAATTTAAATTTTTTTATAGAATTTCGGAACTAATTTAGTGTTCTTGAGAAAACATCACTTGATTGTTTCTCTACAACTTCAGCCACTCACGTGACTTTGGTCATGTGCTGACTCACCTCAATAGAACAGACATCAATATCTAAGAGTACCGAAATACTAACTGAAATAGGACTTTTCAAGATGTCTCCTTACACCATACCTACCAATAATAACTTGTTTAGAAGTACGAATGTTTCCAAAACACTTGGATTGACCCCGTCTCCTCTCCATATTCTGAGTGTTCTGCACATAAGCCCTTTATGGGACTGTATATAACTTATAACTTATCCACAAATTACCTTGATTTCATACATGCTAGGTACTCTTTGACAAATTTAGAATTGTGATTTTGAAATCAGAGAAACTGTACAATTGTATGTCTATTTTTCTTTTAAAACTTCTTAATTTTGTTACTTGGTAATTTTATAGGGTGGTGTATGTGGCTACTTTAATATCTGCAGGTGAAAAGTAGTAGGTTGTGAATGTGTAGGATTCAGTGATTCACAAAAATAAAGATTAGAAAAATTGGATATTTTGTTGAAACTTCAAGTTTTTTAGCAACGTAAAATTCGTAAAATTGTGGTTTTTCTCGTATAATTGTAGAAAATTTTCGTATAATTATATAATTCCACAATTTTACGAGTCGACGAGTTTGAGCTGGGGTGTATTTTGGAACGTGAAATTCCTCGTGATGTGCTTGTTATGAAGAAGGGCTCCTCTTACAAGACGTTGCTGAACTTGCCGCACGGCTCCGTGATGGGTACCTCCTCTCTTAGAAGACAGGCACAGCTCCGTAAGGTATGTCCCCATCTCAACTTCCACGATGTCAGAGGAAACCTCTCCACGCGGATCTCCAAGTTGGATGACCCTGAGTCTCCTTATGCATGCATAGTCTTGGCCGCGGCCGGACTCATCAGAGAAGGCTTATCCGAAAAATCAATCTCCTGTGCTTTGGATGCGCCTGACATGTACTATGCCGTGGGCCAAGGTGCACTTGGAATTGAAATCTGAAAAGACGATCCTGTGATGAAACCACTCCTTGCCCAACTTGAGCACCGTCCCACCGCCTACTGCTGCACTGCAGAAAGAACCATGATGAGAATCTTGGAGGGAGGATGCTCGGTTCCGCTTGGAGCGAAGACTCACTGGGACGAAACCAACCTGGAACTCTACTTCAAGGGAATCATGGTGAGTCCCGATGGAACAGAGTCTGTGGAGGCTACGTTGACGTCCATCGTCAACAGCAAAGAAGACGCGGAAAGAGCCGGAGAAGAAATGGCACATAAGTTGACAGAACTCGGAGGCAGACACATCTTGAACTCCATTAACTTTGAGAAGATCAACGAGGCCCCCAGTGGCTCGGAGCAATCCTCCATCAGCACGTTTGCGATGTAAACATGCTTGGAATTTCGCCTGGAAAAAACACTACAATCCAGCATCACCGCTGAAAACCATCATGTCACCACTTGCATACACCCCAAATTGCCGTTTTTGGAAACCTGCAGCTCGTAAAGCTATATAAATGTATCATTTGACCTCGTAAAATTGTATAATCTTCATTACCTAATTTGGTAATTTCTTCTCATACTTTCTCTCAATATGTTTTGGTAATACAACCACGCCAACGATTTTTTTTTTTTTTCGTTGAAGCCCATGAGCCTGGAATAAGTACCTGAAACACATTGAATGAATTTGAAGATCAGAAGAAATGGTTACTGTGCAGTTTCCAAGACGGGTCCCTTTTTTCCGGAAGTTACAGTGGGTCTGTCATCTCACCTCGACGTTTTCAATGGAAAAAGGCCGGACCTTGTCATTATGAATTTCCCACTGTAGAGTAGAGAGAGGTAGACTAGAGTAAAGAGGTAGGCTGGAGTGAAAAGGTATACTAGAGCAAAGAGGTATACTAGAGAAAAGAGATATTCTATAGAGAGTAGAGTACTCAGCTTGGATGCAGTAACTATGTTCCATACCATCATCGAGTATTCTATTTATTCCAAGTTTAGTAATACTGTACAACTAAAAGGATCAGAGCAGACAAGTAGAGTAGAGCAGAAGTAGACTTTGAGAGTAGTAGAGTAGATCACCTCTGGAAGATATTATCAGTAGGGCAATCAAATTGGTCCAAACTTTGAGTACTGCTTATATGGCCACCAAATTGTCCAATAAAATTGGATTCAGGAAGTGTTTGTTCTGTTTGGTGTCAAGTTGTGGTTATGAGCTCAGACAAAGAAACACCCAGTAACTCATAACTTCACAATTGTAAAGAAAAAAAATAAGAGTTTTCATTGGCCGTGAAATATTAGAAGTTCATAATGACGTGCCCCTACCTATTTCTGGTTATGAGTTTAGATGGTTATGAGCACCGGTTCTCATTCTTCGGGTTTTGAGCCCACGTCAAACATTCCCAACAGCCTATCACATATTCACATTGGTGTATCAGGAAAATCAAATATGAAAAAAAGCTTTTGATGGGTATTTTTTGTATTTTTTAAGGGTTATGTGCACTTTAATTTTATTGCCTTTTGTGGTTATGAGCACCTATGGTTATGAGCCCACATCCACATCTATACTTCCAACGACTTATCAAATTTGCCCAGACTGAAATAGAAAGATTGTGTTTAGTCATCGGTGACCTAAGTATGAAGTGTCATGGCTGATGGATGGGTTTTTCGTAGTTATGAGCCTAAAACGGCCCTCCCAAAGAACCAATGCCACTCCAACAACTTTCCATGAATAAATATGGCCAAAAAAAAACCAAAGTGTTGTCTTTCAAAAAGATTGCAGCACCACAATTTCACACATGGTCTCCCACTGCATTACTCACTATGGCCCTAAGTGGCTTGACTAACGTTGATCGGACGGGAAACAGTACTTTACACTTGGTATGGCCGCAACCGAAAGTCTGTAAGAGCTTAACAGTCGCGAGACCTGTTAGTCTTATGATGGACGTCTTCCTTACGTCCTATAGTTTATCATGGTATGTATTGAACCTAGAATAGACGAGGAAACTCCCTGATTTATCCAAGGGAGGAAAACCTCACTGTTATATACACTGGTTATGCAACCCTGCATATACATGAAACACAAGCACGTTATATGCAAGTGTTACCCGACCGGGATACCTTGCATCTCAGTATCCATGTGAAATCGTTTCCTAACAAAGTCCTTTCTTTGGGGTAACGATCACTAAAGTAGGTTACAATCACCCGTCACCCACTCCACTTAATCTTTTCAATCTGATCCCATCGATTACCAGATTTAACTTGAAATAATCTAGATTCATCCAAGAATTAGTACTGATACCTTTTCAAACACTGAATGGGCTGGGTCGAAATAGTCCGAACATCTCGAGCCACTGGTTCTTACACTAAACCAGACTGCCACTCAAATAATGTACTACTACCATAGTACATAAGACAATAATCAATCACTCTGGCCCATAGTATCAAGGCCGTGATCCAGTGTCCAGTATTGCGCTAGTAGCGTGGTGTAATGTAGCCTGCACCTTCCGATCCTAGCAATTGCCTTTCCAAGGCCTTTAAAGCTCATTCAAAAGTATTAGATGGTACGACGACCAAGAGCAATCATCGCTGTTTATCACACCTAAAGTTTGCAGCCACTTCAATCACTCGAAAAGTTATATAAGCTGCTTCGATTTGTTCTTTTGAGGCACCATATTGTTTTCAGATAATTTAGTACCACGGTATAATAAGAATATATCTGTTAGGAAAGACGGGATATTGTAGAAAGTGGAAGTAGAAGAAGGAGGTAGTAGAAGGAGGTGGAAGTGGAAGAAGGTGGAAGTAGAACATGGAAGTAGAACGAAAGTGGAAGTCAAAAAAAAATGGAAGTTAAAAAAAGGGAGGTAGAGTAAAGTAGAAGTAAACGAAAGTGGTGAGATGATAGAGAAAAAATAGGGGGAGGCAGTCTCCTTTTATATTGTCGGGGTGAGGGGTTGCTCGTTTTTGTGTTTGGTTGCGTGAGGGGAAAACTCCTTGTTTCAGGTTTTGCAGCCAGGTGCGAATGTAAACAAAGAGACATATAAAAAGACCGTTCGCCCCCGAGAAAATATGTCCTTACATTTTTAGTCTGTCGTGCTTAGGATTTTGAAATGACACAACAAGGGTAATTCTCAAGCTACTATCCCAAATACTTTTAGTCCAGAAAGTCTGGCCATCAACTTACTTTGAAAAGGGGTACGAAGTACCTTCTTGGGTCACAAACCCTACCTCACGAATACCTCAAACGACTATCCCAAAAGCTCTTAACGCAAAGAGTCTGGCTGCCAGCTCGTTGTGAACAAGGGTATCTGCTTGCGTCAAAATCCCTACCTCACGTTTACGTGAACTTATTAGTGCTCGAGAATTTATCATGGACACTACAGGGATATAAGAGATGTGAAGAAATTCGAAATTCATGGTTTCTGGAATTGGCTACGTTTCTAAATATAGACGCATAACGTCACCTCTGGGTTAAAAGACAACATGGACAATAAGCGACCTTGGTCTGTACCACGTTATCAATATCTATTGGCCCAATACGCTTCTGTTTTTGCCAAAATATATACATGAGCTCGTTCTTGCATATTTCAGGACCTTCTTCAATGGAATGATAATGGGCTTCACTTGGGGTGGACCCAGCTCTCCGCCAACTCTTCTCCATCGTCACCGTGCAGCACACAATACACGCTTCCCTGAACAGTCCCCACCAACAACTTGAGTGGATCTTCACTGGTGACCATGATGGTATTGATTTGTTCCAGGATATTAGCAGCAATTAGAGTCTGAAGAAAGGGATTATCTTCATTTTCATTGCCCGAATTACCATTATAGCTCAAATCACCATTTTCTATGTCCACATTTACGCGGTGCGTTCCCAGGTTTACCCACACGGCACCCAAATTTCCCTCTGCATCGCCATAAATTACCACTGGAGAGTTCTTTAAAATGGCAACGGCTGTGGGATACGACGGCGGATACTCCAACATGAGTTTCTGTACCGGACCGTCATTCGCCCGGAAAAAAAGGCCTCGGTTGGCGTCTGCCAACACTAAACCATGGTGCAGCCATGCCACATCGACGAAAAAAAAAGGAGTTGCGTTGTTTTCAATCACCTGACCGGTCCAGAAGAGTCTAGCGTTTTTCGGGCCATTTTCTCGATCGGGAACTCCACTTTTAAGTGTGAATTGTAAGACCACATTACCTACCACACACACGTGATTAGCATATGATGTCATTCTGGCAATGGTTGCCGTTTTGGGCAAGACACCATTAATAGGGACATTAAGCTTCCGAATACGGCCCTTTTGCACCCAATATACTGCTAAAGTGTCTTCGCTCTTGCATCCAGTGCATGCACCAACCAAAACAGGAAAGTCCTCGGTGGACACAGTGCATATATCCACCAATCCTTTTTCAGCAGGCTCTTTGGACAAAACCTGCAAGGTTCTGGAATCAAGCACCAAAAGAGACATAACCCGTTGGGGTGTACGGGTGTGCATGTCTGGCACAATTCCCATTTCAAGAGCCACGATCCACTTTTCGAAAACCAACGTTTTCAATATCACTTTATCGGAATGATAAGCGTTTGCGTGAGGATCCACGGGCTCGATTTCGAATATCACCACGGAATTGTCGTCGAAAAGAATTGCCACTTTGGTGTCATGTAAGTCACATGATTTGATCCGGCGTAGCGATATGTAAATTCGTTTTGGAAGCAGGAAATCCTTACCGTCAAGCACATATATACTGTGTGAACTGCACACAAGCACATGGTCAGGACCTCCCACCAACTTGAATCCACCCTCATTAGCGTTTGCGAGAATTAGTCGACTCTCACCCTGGAAACCACGACTCTGGTAAATGTCACCATTGCCGTCTATACTGAAGACCATATCTTTGGTCCGACATATAGACGTGTGACCTTTACCTCCCGTTTCAACCTTTTCATGGGCCGGTTCTTTTCCGAATTTCAAATGGGCGAGTGTTCCTCCCCACAGAGCAAGAAGAACATGTAAGACATTATCCTGCATGTAACACTCCATGTCAGTAATCTCTGTCACGTGCGGATTTATCAGCACACCATTATAAGCAAAAACCCCATTTTCTAAAGTGAGTTCTTGCGATCCTATCTGCCATCTCCTGGCATCGGAAACAGTAAAAAGACGCAGAGGGTCGGGGAATACGTTTGCAGCCAGAGTTGAATGCAGGATATTATTGTTTATCTGCAGGATCCACGTATTCTGGTCAGCGCAAAGTTTCCCCGTGAACTTGCCGTTTTCGTACAAGAATATGAAGTCTTGCGAAGCAAATCGGATATCTGTTACTGATGACGTGACCTCAATTTCAGCATTCTGGACTAGTTCTTGGTTAGTTCCTGCATATGGATGCACCTCTCCATTATGGAACCCGCCTCGGGAGATCCAAATTTCCTGCCGATAAGCATCCAGACCCATGGCAAGATCAAGAATGGGAGGAGAGTTTGTCAATGTCTTCGCCACATGGAGGTACGGCTGGGAGGTCCGAATTTGGAAGATTATCGACCGAGATAGATGTGATCCTGCATAGAATACGTTGTCGGTCATGTGCACCAAGCTATTTGCAATCGTCAGTTTGCCCAAGTTTAGCACTTGAAAATCTGTCACCTCATGCATGAGGCTATTGCCTCTAGTCTGAATGAAGATCATATGCGTTGATCCCGTATCCGTGACGTATAAATAGCGGGAATCATCGATTTGGGTAGCGCACGTGACTTTCAGGCCGATCATGTGACCCTCGACGCTTTTCGTCACGACATTATGTGTCAGACTCAACGACAATGTTGCGTCTTCTGCAGCAGAATTAGCTAGAGATACTTTCACCCCTGGTCCTGGAAAGTACCAGATCTTGAGGTCACTGAAAACAAGGCATCCTGCATGTGCCGTGATCACGTGCGAGGGTGTTCCGGAGAAAAGCTCCATTTGGCGTAACACCGAGAGATTTTCGAGATGCAGGTCCACGCCATAATATCGGAGTGAGTAGTTGAAATCGATGTCTCGGTATAGGATGACAATTGCAGGCGTTGGAGAAGATTTAGGTAACACTGTGAGCCGCACAACCACAATGTTCCCGATTGGGAAAGTTCGGTACGGCTGTTTTGACCCTTTTGAGGCAAATAATCCGCCAAGGTCAACCACAGTTAAAAAGCCCGATATGGCATATATCACTAAGAACTCTGTTCGGCCATTGGAGCAGACCTGCATACAAGGCCCATGTTCAAGGGGTCGGGAATGACCCTGCACAATGGCTAAGGGGAGTTTCAGACGGATATATAATCCTGCAGACAGCATCTCTATGAAGTGTATAGTATCTTTAGAAAGTGCAAGTATTCCCTGGATTTTTTGGTGGCTGGGCAGGTCTAGGTTGACACAGTTGCCTTTGACTTGGAGTGTATATAGCGCGATTGCATCTATTCCTGCATCCAAACGAATCAGTCGGTTCGGTCCTGAAGATAAATCGGAGTCACTAATAGGGCGTGCATATAGGACCGAGCCATTACATTCGACTAGGAAAGGCTGATTTCTGGCCAAATATGCTTTTTGAGCATGGGACGACCGTTCCAGCGGTAGAACGGTAGCAATATACATGGTGCACGGGTATAGGTATAGTCGCGTGGTTAAGGCTGTTTCAGGATTGTTTCAAATTAGTCTATTGTTTGACAATGGTAGCCAAAATTTAAAGATAGGGGTAATGGAATGGGCGGAGATTATTTTGTTGGTGGCGGGATTGTTTGAGTTGGGCTGTGACGATTGTTCTAATGAGCCGCGACGATTGTTTCAATTGTGTTTGACGCTTGTTTCAGGAATGTTTCAGGCTGTGTACTGGTTAGTGGGCGGTGGGAGAATGCACAGTAGAAGGAAGGGTAAATGATGGGCTGGGTGCAGGCACTTGACTTAAGGAGCCATAGAATGAATGTTTGTAGAGGTAACTGAAGAGAGGGGAGTTAAGTTGAGGTGGATGTGGAGTGTATAAAGGCGCCGCGGGTGTAGGGGTCTGTGGTCTATGGTGTAGGGGTGTATGGTGTATGGTGTATGGTGTAGGGGTGTATGGTGTATGGTGTATGGTGTATGGTGTATGGTGTAGAGGTGTAGGGGTCGATGGTGTAAGTGGGTAAGGATGTAAGGATGTAAGGATGGGGGATTTAGGGGTGTATGGGTGTGTGATGTGTAGTGTACAGTGTATAATGTATGGAGGTGGTATGATGATGGTAAGATGACGGTATGGTTACAGGTGTACAGGTGTTTAGGTTCAAAATGTTGTGCTGTTAAAGCCGCGCATCACTCGCATCAATCCAGAGCCAATGACCCAAAGTGCCTTTTCCGGGGTATGATCTGCGGTTCCTGCACCCACCCACGGCACATCCTACTTTGTACCCCAGCAACCACTATATAAGGCCACTGATCCCCTCCAATCCAGTCCTCACTTTTGCTCCCCCCTCCTCTGTCAATTGGCTTACTAATCACCGCCACCATCCATCCAAACCCCCCAATTACCCCTCGCAATTAGCCCAAGAGTGTACAGTGTACAAGAGTACACAATAGGTACATTATAAGTATACAATAAGGCAAAAGTCAATCGAGTAAGGCGTCAATAGGCCTGAACATAGCCCCGGTCAGTATACATAAAGAATTATATAGTATACAGCCCAGTATACAGGTTAGTATACAGGTTAGTATATACATATACAGGAGATCCTTCTATACCAGGGAATTAGCTAGGGGATTAGGGAATTAATTGACGTGTCCAATTCACAAAAGCGGTCAGTGCCCCATTTTTTTTTTTTTACAGCCTCTGTTTTTTTTGGGGTATCCCCCTTTTATCATAGGTCTACTGCTCCCCCTTTGCTGCGTGCAGGATCTTACTGCGGTTACATTGAAGCGATTAAAGCGCGCGTGCTAAATCACTTGAAGGACCATTGAATCTGCTGGCCACCTACGAGGCTTGGACTGCGCTGCACAGCCGGTCGCGCACTATACACACACTTATCATCTCATATTTTTGCGCAGCCACCAGCTGTTGCGTCGTTTGCGTCTGTTGTCTCGTTTGTCTCGTTTAGTGTGCACACTTGAACAGTGCCTTGCAACTTCATTACAAATCAATTGCTTATTATAAGCCAACCTTTGCCACTGCATTCTTTAGGGCTTCATTAAGTTTACTATTGGCGACCCAGACTTGAAAGTAATTACCGTTCTATTGACAGTGTCTTTTAGTTGTGACTTACGTTTAGTTGTGATTTACGTTTAGCTCTGATTTACGTTTAGCTCTGATTTACGTTTAGTTCTGACTTTCTTCTAGTGGTAATTTCTTTCTAGCCGTGATTTCCTGTTAGCTGTTGATAATTGAAGACGTCGATCGTATTTGAAATTTATCCTTGGAATTGACTGACTGGTCCATTTTACCTAATTGGGACTTGATCAAGAATACTACAGAGCCTATAGATCTGTGGACCACTGTGCTTGATCCCGATAAATGAGAACAAGCCTTACCCTTTGACCTATTTGGATACTAAACTATTTGACCTGTTTTGATTTGACCTGTTTTTTTGATCATTCGAAAGTTCAGAACAGTCAAGGGATTTTTCTTTTTTTTTAATTCAATCCAAATCCTGAAATCTGTCAAAGTGAAGTTCCGTCATTCCCATCTGATGGAGCTAAAACCACTGCTGTGGAGAGTGTTGGATCTTCTTAAACTCCAGCTGTCGCCGAAACCATCAAGAAACGTTTCGGAAACAAACCTCAAACACGCCCGAAACGCTCAGACCGTTTCGAAATGCTGCTGCTGCGGGACGATTCTCTTGATTGATGAAGTTGGTTTGTTGAAATACCATTGTGCTATTTGCAGGACAACAATCACTCAAAGCTACGATTTCAACACTTCCGAATCCATTCTGTTCGCCAAAATCAGGGAGTTGGGTTCTTTGGCTCTAATATCCCCTCAGAGTACGCGTGTTGAAATCAGGCTGGCCTTAAAACCGCTACTGGAATACCTCTACCATTCATTTTCGTCCATTGCTATCGTGAACAACTCGTTCCAGGTGAGACCCCGCAAACGAGAGGCTCGGGCGCATTACTCTTCCAGCAACCTCGATTTGGCGGAATTTCGGACAGTTTTTGAGTTTTTGGCTCTGTTGCCCTCCAAAACACCCTTACATTCCGCTTTAAGTGGATGTTGTGAAGCTTTGAAACGTTTACCACTTGATTTATTCGATACACCCAAAAATCTATACTGGATAGTGATTTTTCTTGAGATTCCATTCCTCCATAAAGCATTCACCAATTCGGACCAAAGAAGCCCGAGACCAAAGTACCATGGGCCAGAAGGGGAAAAGATGGGAAACATGAAACCCTCCCAAACTGCTGGCTACACTTACCCCATGATCTACAATGGTGAAATCCAGAGTCTTCTATATGAAGTACTCAAACGAGTGCTTGGGATTTTGGCGCAAACCGAATCCACCCATTGTGGAAACTACTTGGCCAGCTGGTTCTCTAAACTCCCCAATGAACAGTTCCTGGCAAAGGTCAATCTCATGAATCTTTACATCACATTCCACCTCAAAAAGCACTACTACCACGCCAACAACCCGGCGCTCATGAGACGAGAAAATGAGAGACGGAGCGAGGAGAAGAAACTGGAATTTCGGGAACTCAGCTATATCAAGGATGATGTGCAGGACATGCTCCAATTGCAGGAACAGGTTTCGGAACCAAGGGCTCCTTCGACCAAAGCAAAGAAATCCACCGATTCCAAAATTAAAATCCATCAGTATACGCTGAATTACCACTTGAGGACTGCATCCAGCGCGTTGGGGCTCCTTGTCAAGGCCAATTTTATCCGGCTGGACGATTTGAAACTTCCTATTCATGCTTTCTACAATTCCTTGGTGGACTATGTCAATGTCAAGCTAGATTTTGATGCCTGGAGCAGCAAACAAAAAGCAGTCAAGCGCAAAAGCATGGCCCATGAGCCCGATTTGCAGACCGTCATTGATTATATCCATGGAAACGGATACTTGAGCAATATCCACCCCACCATGGCATATTTCTTATGCCAGTACCCGTTTCTCATCAGTTTAGGGGCCAAAATCTCCATTTTGGAGTATGAAGCTCGGAGACAAATGGAGAGGAAAGCCGAGGAAGCCTTTATTAATTCCTTGGACAGGAGAGTGGCTCTTGATGTGTACTTTAAAGTACGTGTGAGACGAGAATACATTGTGGAGGACCTGCTTCTATGCATTCAGCACAATGGGCAAAACTTGAAAAAGTCACTTCGGGTGCAGTTTGTCAATGAACCGGGGGTGGATGCAGGAGGGTTGAAGAAGGAGTGGTTCTTGACGTTGACCCGACTTCTTTATAGCCCGTCTGCAGGAACGTTCCATACGGTGGAGGAGTCCAACTTCCTCTGGTTCAACATGGCTCCTGCACAGATGGAGAAGTACTACCTTTTTGGAGCCGTTCTAGGCTTGGCCATCTACAACTCCACCATTCTCGACTTGAACTTTCCGCTTTCCATGTACAAGATTCTCTTGGGACTACCCATTGGCTTGGCCGACTACCAGGAGTTGTACCCCAGTGCAGCAGAAAACTTGTTCAAATTGCGGACTTTCTCCAGTGAAGATTTGGCAATGCTAGACTTAGCATTTGAAGTCAATGTGCCTAGTGCAGGAAGAGTCCAGACGGTGGAGTTGGTTCCAAATGGGAGCTCCATGCGGGTGACGCCCGAAAACCTCGAGTCGTTTATTGACAAATATGCCAAGTTTTATCTCTACGACGGGCTCAAGGCCCAGGTGCAGGCGTTCAAGTCGGGGTTCCTGTCGGTAGTGGACGGAAACGCATTCTCGCTTTTCCTGCCGGAAGAAATCCAGCTTCTCCTCTGTGGCAGCGAACAAAAAAATATTGATGTGGAGGTGTTGAAGTCGGTCACGTGCTACGGAGGCTGGCGGACAAAGCTTGAGGCCGAGAATTCTCAGGTGGTCAAGTGGTTCTGGGATTATTTACGAAATCTCACGTTCCAGCAACAGAAAAAGATGCTTCTTTTCATAACGGGTCTGGATCGAGTGCCGGCCACGGGGATCCAAAACCTCCATCTTCGGATTTCTCGTTTGGAGAACGGAGCCGATAGCGATCGGCTTCCGGTGGCACACACATGCTTCAACGAGCTCGCGTTGTATGCGTACGGAACCCGGGAAAAGATGGAGAGGAAGATCTCTGATGCCGTCAACATGTCTGCAGGATTCGGAATCAAGTAAAGGAAGAAGAGGAAAAGAAAAGGGAACCAAGAAGATGAAGGAATCGAGAACTTGTGAGAAATTCAAGGGATCAAGGAAATAAGGAATATGAAGGAATAAAGGATATGAAGGATAATGAAGGAGTTGCCTATTTGGGATATTTACCAAGGATATTGAAATATCCCAAAGGAGAGTACTTTTGAATACTTGATACTCGTGAATGATTCTGGGGTCTATTCGCTGTGACTTACAGAGACTCTTTGAACAGATTTTCCAGATATTGAACCAGACGTTTTTGCAGAAATTGGGGCGGGTATTGGTCAGATCAGAATGTGAGTATGAAAGATACTTGAAGTCCAAGTCAAGCTCAAGCCCAAGCCCAAGCTCAAACTCTGCTCAACCTCAAGGTCACGCAGAATCATATTTCAGAGCCTAGGAGATTATTACTGAATTGGTGATGGAGGATACGATATTGAAGTCATTCATGTGATAATTAACATGAATATTTACGCAATAATCGGCATGATACTCGGTCATGATAATCAAGCTGGGTATTTGATGATTGGGGTTAGTGACATAATTATGAGTGGACTGGACTGGAGTTGAAGATTTAGTCACGCTGGAACCTATAGACTCTGACAAATCTGTCCACTACTTCTTGTCCACTACTTCTTGTCCACTACTTCTTGTCCACTACTTCTTGTCTGCTACTTCTTGTCTATTGACGTTGTCTATTGACGTTGTCTATTGACGTTGTCTATTGACTTCTTTGTCTACTACTGACTTCCAAATGCCTGGTCTCTAACTTCTTTGCCTGGTCTTTAACTTCTTTGCTGGTCTCTAACTTCTTTGCCTGGCCTCTAGCTTCTTTGCCTGGTCTCTAACTTCTGCCTGGTTTCTTTCCTGTTTGTTTTTCTGAGTTATGACTGTCTGATGACTATGTGAAAATGGAGACTGTGGGGATGAACGGATTGGACGGATTGGACGGATTGGTGGTTGCTATTTTATTGCTCTACTTCATGCTATCAAACATGCTATCAAATCTAATATTGCTGATTTTGTATCTGTAGCTGTATCTGTATTTGTATCTGTATGCCTCTGTTGCTAGTTTGGTGTACCGATGAATTACCGCATTAGGCAATTGTGCGGATCTTTGCCGAGCCTGAGGCTTACTGTCTTGAAGTACTTCAGCAAATAAACTACGCGGGATATATATCTTTTTTTTCCTGCAGGTAAACTGTTCAAAACCCGTACACCATGACACCCGTACACCACCACATTTATATTTCTCTCTTTCTTCTTCTTCCCCCTTTCTATCCCTAAAACCAGTCAATGCTCAAAGCCCCCCTAAATCTTCTGTACTGTTAAAAGGGAAGCATACAGAAAAGGACTATGTGCAGGGGTTACCCGGCCGCGCAGCAGCCAATGATCGCGCCGCGAATTTCATTTGAAAATACACCTTTTCTCACCGCTAAAAAAATCACACCTACTCCATCCACACTCATGTCTCTTGCATCTAGAACTTTAAAAAGCTCGTTGGGTTTGAAGGGTATGTATACACGTGATCAAAGAGGAAACATGAAACGTCAGCAGCATGAAACAGTGTAGCATGTTTCACATTCGAGCTGTGAAACAGACATGAAACATATATGGAGGAAGATGAATAGGGAACTGATATGAAACACATCTGAAACACATTTGAAACGGAACTGAAACTTCTGAAGCATCTGAAATATCTGAAACATCGAGATTAGGGAGAAAATATGGGGTGGATCTAATGTACTGTGGACGACTGAGACAATAATGAGCATAGTACGTCAGGCAAGATTCGCATTGAATCAATTTGAAACTGATGAAACTGATGAAACTGATGAAACTGATGAAACATATTGAAACAGACTGAAACACTTTGAAACACTTTTGAAACAGTCATGGAACATTGATGAAACTGATATGAAAATGTCATGAAAGACTCATGGAACTGATATCAATCGGAAAACAATGGAGCAAATAGTGGAGTCAGTCTATTCCGTATAGAACGACTTTATGTCAACTATGCTATTTATTCCATTATGCCATTATGCCATATTCCATTATTTCATTCTTGATTGTGAACAAGTTGAAATGAAAGAACTTGTATATGTCCATGAAAGTTCCTATACCAAATACCACTATTGCGGTGATCCATATTTTCAGTCATTTTCTAGTGATCCATATTTTTAGTGATCCATTTTTCAGTTGAGATGGTGAATGGCTGAATGATTGAACCACTGACCAGATTTGACTTTGCTTAATGAAATTCGAATCGTTTCTGATAGTCATGACTGTCCCGATTCAGTTCTATTTTTTTCAAGTTTGTCAATGGGACCGGTGTTATAGTTGGACATTTGACTTGTTTGACTTGTTGACTTTTTTGACTTGTTGACTTTTTTGACTTGTTGACTTTTTTGACTTGTTGACTTGTTTGAATTGTTTGAATTGTTGACATGTTTGACTTGTCAGACTCATTGTTCTTCTAACTTCAATCCAAATTGAATCCAAATTTGTCTGATCAGTTCATATGCTATTCTTGAATCGCTTGATCATCATGTGATATGAAGTCTCTCCATCAGTGAAGTTAATGATTCAGACCAATGTCATATCCTAATCACCATTTCTCATGTTTATCCTATTCCATTTTTCACTATTACGATTCCTCCTTTTTTTTCTTCACTTTCCTGGACTTGATACTAACAACAGGTACTTTCAGAGGCCTTTCCAGCGCTTCGAAGGCTCTTGCCTCATACAAACAACCCGACTTCCTGAGCTACCTCAACAACAAGAGCGAGCAGAAGAACAAGAACTTCACGTACTTCATGGTGGGCTCCATGGGATTGTTGTCAGCAGCTGGAGCCAAGTCCACGGTGGAGGCGTTCCTCTCGTCCATGGCTGCCTCTGCAGATGTGTTGGCCATGGCCAAGGCTGAGGTCAAGTTGAACGCCATTCCTTTGGGAAGCAACGTGATTGTCAAGTGGCAAGGTAAACCCGTTTTCATTAGACACAGAACTCCAGATGAGATCGATGAGGCCAACGCCGTGGATGTATCGACCTTGAGAGACCCAGAGACCGATGACCAGCGTGTTCAAAAACCCGAATGGTTGGTGATGATCGGTATTTGCACGCACTTGGGATGTGTGCCCATTGGAGAGGCCGGAGACTTTGGAGGCTGGTTCTGCCCATGCCACGGCTCGCACTATGATATCTCGGGCAGAATCAGAAGAGGCCCTGCGCCTTTGAACTTGGAGATTCCTCAGTACGAGTTCAGTGACGAGGAGTCGTTGTTGATTGGTTAGACGAACGGTGATATATAGTAATACGATAAAGTAAGTTAGAGTATTGGTTGGGAGAAGTGGGGCAGGTGATGGACATGTGATAGTCATGTGATAGTCATGTGATTGACACGTGATGTAGCACGTGACATCGTAAGTCACAGTGTCACCGTGTCAGAGTCACTGAAAGTCACTGAAAGTCACTGAAAGTCACTGAAAGTCACTGAAAGTCACTGAAAGTCACTGAAAGTCACTGAAAGTCACTGAAAGTCACTGAAAGTCACTGAAAGTCACTGAAAGTCACTGAAAGTCACTGAAAGTCACTGAAAGTCACTGAAAGTCACTGAAAGTCACTGAAAGTCACTGAAAGTCACTGAAAGTCACTGAAAGTCACTGAAAGTCACTGAAAGTCACTGAAAGTCACTGAAAGTCACTGAAAGTCACTGAAAGTCACTGAAAGTCACTGAAAGTCACTGAAAGTCACTGAAAGTCACTGAAAGTCACTGAAAGTCACTGAAAGTCACTGAAAGTCACTGAAAGTCACTGAAAGTCACTGAAAGTCACTGAAAGTCACTGAAAGTCACTGAAAGTCACTGAAAGTCACTGAAAGTCACTGAAAGTCACTGAAAGTCACTGAAAGTCACTGAAAGTCACTGAAAGTCACTGAAAGTCACTGAAAGTCACTGAAAGTCACTGAAAGTCACTGAAAGTCACTGAAAGTCACTGAAAGTCACTGAAAGTCACTGAAAGTCACTGAAAGTCACTGAAAGTCACTGAAAGTCACTGAAAGTCACTGAAAGTCACTGAAAGTCACTGAAAGTCACTGAAAGTCACTGAAAGTCACTGAAAGTCACTGAAAGTCACTGAAAGTCACTGAAAGTCACTGAAAGTCACTGAAAGTCACTGAAAGTCACTGAAAGTCACTATCAAGACTGGTTTTTTCCTTGAATAATGTTAGCGCGTGGAGCGGCTAGCGATAATATGCAGGGCGACGGACGAGTCGCCGGGCCGCGTGAGAAAAGATTCTCAGCGACCTTTA
>NKZN01001528.1:0-27603 GCA_002374485.1 Metschnikowia santaceciliae | reverse complement strand
TTTGGTCAAACAGTGGAAGAAAGGCATTAGAGAATTCGTGGATTCCGCCTAATGTGGGGTTTGCAAGTTCAGTGGATTTCAAGTTGGGAATGAAGGTTGCTGTGTTGGTTAGTCCGTTCATGGCCTAACATTTTGAGTTTGAGCGGCATGTGTATGACTTCTCCTCGCTATCTGAAGCCTGGAACGAGCTTCTTTGGTTGTGACCTCCACTATTGCTTAGGTTCATGGAATTGTAGGATTCCCTAATTTGAAACAGAGGGAAGCAGACTAAAACACTTGGAAACAGCTGAACACCAGTTGAACATACCGAAAACCCTTACAACATACTTGAAACACACCGAAACACATTTGAAACATACTGGTCTAATAGACGGTAACGAAGAATGAATCTCGGTAATGACCTTGAAATGAACAGTACGGAAACTCATTGAATTCAAGAGACTGAAAATTGGTCACAATGATTTGAAAAATACTTGAAGGTATTGAAATACACTTGAAGATATTCAAACACACTTGAAGGTGTTGAAACACACTTGAAGATATTAAAACATAGTGGCAAATGTCTGATGATCTCGGGCACGATACGAGTATTTAATTTGGCCCCCTTCTGACTGATACAAAGTGCACCAGATCTTGAAACTGCTTCAAGTCATAGAACCATTGACTTCAGCAAATATAGATAATTGTGCTTGTTCGTGATTTGGACTCTGGCTAAAGACGTGGAGAAAATTAATAAAGGGTTATATCGGGCGAATGACCTGGTCCATACACTTCAGCAAATACATTATCTATACCGATATCATTAATATCATGTTATATTTAAGTGGGTATTGCATATAAGTCGCGATCTGGGCTGCCTCTCCTCCTTATGCTGGCACCTTCCAAACCTTTTTTGACTAATCAGGTTTGTCCAGTGAATGAATGATCCTTTCAATATATGTTTAGGACACACTGATACACAGTTATATGCAAGTTGAACCTTACAAGACCAAACCACCTGACCAAACCACCTGACCAAACCACCTGACCAAACTACAAGACCAAACTACAAGACCAAACTACAAGACCAAACTACAATACCAAACTACAAGACCAAACTACAAGACCAAACTACAAGACCAAACTACAAGACCAAACTACAAGACCAAACCACCAGACCAAACCACAAGACCAAAGTCCCAAATGGGGTCCTAGCCAGCACATAGTGTTTGGTATTCGAAAACAGTTCTTGGTGTCTCTCAGATACCGCAGTCAGTCACTGGATTTTGGTCATGTGAAGGCTCACCGCAATATAAATGACGTCAATGTCTAAGAGTACCGAAATGTCAACTGAGGGGATACACCAAAATTTCTCGTGATATTATACCCACCATATTAATTAGTTTAGAAGTACTGATGTTAACTAAGGATTTAGACTGATTCTCTTCATAATGTGACCTTGCATACAGCACCATACCCAAATGTCTAATGCATTACACTCAAGGATAACAAAAAGAGGATGTGCTTTGTGCAGGCCCAAATCGAACGTTCGTGAAAGTGAGCATACCAGATTCGCAGCCATTTTGTGACAAACTGCGAACTATATAAACCCTTGCTCCCGCCTCCCGAATTTCCCATTCCCACCACCACTTTTCCACACAAAAAAAGGAACAAAAAAAGGAACAAAAAAAGGAACAAAAACAGAAACAAGCAAAAACAGATAAAAATAAGATCTAAAAAAAGACTTTACTCTAAAAAGACTCAAAAAAACAACCACTTACTTCACCAAAATGCATCTCCTCTTTCTATTCCTCCTCTTAGTTATTCTTCCTGGAATTACTGGACTCGGGGTCACAATCTCGCTTCTCATAGCTTCCCTAGACCGAGGTCCCACATCCACCAAGAACGAAGAAAGAGAGAATGAGGAAATAAAGAAAGAGAAAAAGAGAACGAAGAAGCAGAAAAAAAGAGCGAAGAAGAAGCAGAAACACAATTTCTTACTGACTACTCCAAAACAGACTCCAACACAACGCGGTCTAACATTTCAAGGATGTTTACAGGCTCCTCGGCACTTTGGGTCACAGAAAGTCAGTAAGGCAAGATAGAACATACTTCTAGTATACCTCTTGCATCCAGGAGTGTCATCATATGAAATATGAACCCTGAAAGACAACATAAACACTCGGTCTCATTGACACGATTGATAAATAGCTAAGTAATAAAAAAGAATTGCACATACTAGTAGTAAGATCTACTGTAGCTAGAGCTCTACCCATGGTTTATGAAGCCTATGTCGTGAACCACAACGGAGATAGCGTATTGGTAACTCCAATATATACTGGTATTACAGTCTATGGTATTACAGTCTATGGTATTACAGTGCTATGATACAACAGTAGTACTCACTACACTTCACACTACACTACACACTACTACTATGCTAAACCCAGCTGCTAAGGGATCACAGTAGATACAAAGTGCACATATCAATGAGTTCGATTTTCATCTCCCTGGCACAATAGTACCAGTACAGTAGAGTAAAGACTAGAATACTGTACCACCAAAGTACTATACACTATACACTACGCTATCGTTTGTAATCTGAGTCTACCAATAGTGTACTACACCAGTATATCGGTCTACTCAATACATGAGTCAGAAATACACACCCTAATAGCAGAATATCTTCCAGTCCAGTATATCACTACTAGACCACTACTGTACCAGTCACTATAGCACTAATGACCGCTATAAAATAGTCACTATAAATTGTACCTATTATACACTACAGTATCTCCCCTCTAATCTACACTACAATACACAGTATCTCCCCTCTAATCTACACTACAGTACACAGTATCTACCCTCTAATCTACACTACAGTACACAGTATCTCCCCTCTATTATACACTACAGTACACAGTATCTACCCTCTAATCTACACTACAGTACACAGTATCTACCCTCTAATATACACTACAGTACACAGTATCTACCCTCTAATCTACACTACAATACACAGTATCTACCCTCTAATCTACACTTCATCCCTATACACTATATCCTGCATACACTACACACCACACACTACAGCTACACCCAAGGCTTGGGAACGGATTTCTAAATCCATCGTTACAAGTTGAACCAGCATACGTTGGGTCCACGTTTACGTCCATTGGCCCCTATTGTGCTGAGACCTTTCGTGTTAGATCCACAATAGGTAGAAAACGACCTATGGATACAATATGGGGCCTACGATGTCCGATTCTAGTAGTGTGTACTACAATTGGCGTGACACGGCATTTGATCGTTGGGACGACTCGTGAATCCGAGGCCCTTTTCGAACATTCCAGAAGCAATACGTCCATGGTTCTGGTGGAGAGGGTTTCGGTGCCACGTTTCTCTCAAAGTTATATAAACCTCTTCGGTTCGTCTTATGGCGGAACCATCAACGGACACAAGTTTAGGTTAAAACACGTTATAAAGAACATAACATTTCGTATATTATAATGGCACACTGAGAACTTGAAAGACCCCTCTGATATGTTAATCCAACTAAGACTACTTCGCACTATAAAGTATAGTATTACACCACTACACACTACACACTATACATTTATGCTACACTCTCTATTTATGCTACTATATAACTACGCTACTATATAAATACGCTACTGTTAGATTCTGGTTACGTCCAGTACTCTGTTTTAGTGTGTTTTGTATGTTTATTCGTCGATGATTCCTCAAGGAGGAACCATCGCACCTTATATAGACTGGTCCGGCATAGAGGAATAGAGGTCGTATTGAGGGCCGAAGGCCGCTCAACATCTGATCGACCAGTGCAGGCTTTCAGCATCCACATGGGTCGTACACTACCCATGGTGGGTCTAACAGCTACTATATAACTGCACTCACTTACTACCTATACAGGTATTTACAGTGTTGAAAAACGGTAACAAGGTGAGTATCATGGCTTGCGGGAGTAGCGCGGTATCAAGCACCTGTTCTTCATATTACTTCAAAGAGAACATGAATCCCTCTACAACCCACAGCGCTACTACTACTACAAACAGTGAGTTTAGCTCTGTGAAGAAACGTCTCAATATATGGGATTCCGAAGTGGTGTCTGTCTCTGAGTGTCCCGAAACTTTGATATTTGACACTTGGAGTGGGGAAAGCAAATATCTGGCACACCAAAACACTATGGAAACCTCTTTGGCCATACAAAAGCCAGAAACCACCTTGAAGGAAAAACTCCACGGCTTATTAGTGCCAAAGGGAATTGCCTTGTTCAACAAGGAAGTGTTGCGCTTTGTCATCTACTAACGCATAGACTGGAACGATTACATATCCAAGTTATACTCAGTACTCTTATCAACTCAATGGCGTCTCTTATTCTATATCGTCTAATGTTGCCGCCCACTCCCTTTTTCCGCGGGACGTCGTGCACACACACGGGTGCCTGCATATAACTGTTTCATCTGGCCTGCTTACATGCAGTCACATGGAACATCATGTTCCAACAGGAAATGCCTGCTTCACTTGGAATTGGGTGCGAAAACGCGACTGCGGTCCCGGGACCCAAAAACCTCAAGAGCCAACAAAATAAGCGCACCTGCCGTTACTGCAACCGCGTGGTGCCGTGGAGGTAGAGCTCCCACATATATAAGGGAGTCTGGACCATACCCATCTTTTAAGTCACGCAATCAAATTTCATCTGTCTAATATCACCTGCTTGAGCATTCTAAGATGCCTCCTAAAGCCACACCCACCGATATCCCAATGGACACTGACAACTCTACATCTCCTTCTGCTCCTGAAGTAAACACTCCTCAGGTGTTTACATATGTTGAAGACAGTATAAGGACAGTAGGACAGTGTCATCCGGTCGTCATCCACTGGAAATCACACCATGGTTACTCTATGGTCCACCTTGTGCCGCAACTATAGTTGCTGACCATGCGTTGTTTAATCTTCATTGAGCCTAGTCTTTCCAAACCTGCTAATGTCCATTCCACAACGCCATCTTGTTGACCTTTAGCACCCCCGGGCATAAGTGGGAACTGTTATGACATTGGTGTCCAATACTTCTCTTAAGTAAGGAGCTTCAGTGGACATCTTCGATCGCTTATATTCTCATCTGAATTAGATGAAAGTGATCTATTCTTCCAGTTAATGACCTTCAAACATGACCCAGATCCCAGCTATATATATATAGTTCTCCTTAGTATGCATTCCTGCATTCAATCCGGAGCTTCATTTTTTTCCGGAGCCCCTTTCCCAAAGTCCAATAGAAACCTTTCCGATCGCCGGAACTCAGCAGGAGCTCTTCCTATTCCTCAAATGTCGTCTCGGGCCTTCAACCTCATTTGGATCCGATGAACAAGCTGATCCCTATACGCAGGATGCAACTCTCCCTCGGGTTCGTCCTTGTGTATCGAATACAAGCTTCGGGTCCATCCTTGTGTATCGAATACAAGCTTCGGGTCCAGCCTTGTGTATCGGATGCAACGTTCGGAACACCGTTCGGCGTCAGGCTTGCTTAGTGATGCACTCATTATGCACACCCCCTGATTTCATCTGCACACTGTATTCCTAGACACATGTGAACCTTGCCCATCTGTCCACCTGTGTGCCTTCACTGTGTATGGCATATAATGCTGGTCATGGAGTCCTGCACACAAGGGTACTCACGACTCACACGTTCAACGTTCAACAAAGCGAACCTTTGCTGCCTCTTTAGCTGCCTCTTTGAAGGTCTTTATAAAAGTTTCACGTGCCTCCTGACAATATTGAAGCACTAAAAGGAAGTCTATAAAGCCATTTGGTTCCAAATAAATGGACTGTATACACTACTGATTTGGTACAAGCAGAAGACTAAATATAGAATTTTCCTAAATAACCACATAGACGGTTTCCGTGTGCAGGAATCCTTGACAGTCATATATCTGTACAGGACACTTTCCGGGTCTCTTGAATGCACACACATACTACATTTTTTCAGTCCCTTTGGTGTTCCCGTAGGAGACATTGGATGCGAAGTGTGGTGTGAGCAGTTAAGCGGAATACTGCAGAGACACACAAACGTGAACACAGAGACACAGAGACACAGAGAATCCAGAGATACAGAGAACACAGAGAACAGCGTTTACCTACCCTTCTTTAATTCTCTTCTATTAAAAGAAGCAGAGAAATGTATGATGATTTTAATTAGGGACATGTCTATGTATGGGAATGAGTTAAACAAGGGAATGAATTAAACAAGGGAATGAATTAAACAAGGGAATGAATTTAACAAGGGAATGAATTTAACAAGGGAATGAATTTAACAAGGGAATGAATTAAACAAGGGAATGAGTTAAACATTTCTAGTATAAAAATAGTGCCTATGCTTGTAATTGCCTTATTTGGAGAAGTATTTGGAACGGAAAAAAGAATAATTCGGTAGCATAGCATTGTTTTGTATATGGCTATCAGAACTGGTATCGTTTATATTATCATTTTTTATGACAATCGATGTCAAATCACTTCATGCATACTTGGGGTCTTCATACTTGGTGACTCAACGGGCATTGAAAGCTCGATTCTAACGTCTGTGGTGTTCACCCTTAACTACATCTCGGTATAGTTGTATCTGCCTCTATTAAGCAGTTGCACACACTGTTAATTCAAAGAATGGATAGGGCTAGGGATTATGCCGCATTCCGTGAAGATACATGTTTGTGCAGGAGAATTTCGGTTCCCTGTGATTTCAGATTTCAGATTTCAGACTTCTGACTTCGTATTACTGACTTCATACGCATTAGGTCTCAGTAGTGCGTAGTGCATAGTGAGCCAGTACCTGCTTTAAAAGCTCCTAAAGCTCAAGTCACTGAGACAGAACGAGTTCTTGTATACATACACCTAAACCCTAAAGCATTAAAGAGTAAAAAATACTACTTTAAAAATCGACCAGACATGGAGACGGTGGTGTCTAAGGGTACGTTTACGGTGATGTCTACGGTACGTTTACGGTGATGTCTACGGTACGTTTACGGTTATGCGGATCTTGTTAGATCCACAATAGACATAGCCCCACCATACGCAGGGCCCCACAATCCTTTCTATTCTTATCTGTGTATATACTATACTGAGAATCCACTGCATACACTTATACCAGACTGAGCTATTCCCATGATCTGTCATAAGAATGACTCACTCTCGTCTGCAGTTAGTCATCATACGCAGGGCCCTTGGCTATGAACGTATTATGGAGCTTCTCGGTCCGATAGTAAAAAAAATGGTCATTGTAAACACCATGTCACGACTATCGTTGTAGGACTCATTATGATGGACCTTTCGAATATTCTAGAACAATCCTTACTTTGGTTCAAGTGGAGAGTTATTCGTTCCCACGTTTTTGTCTAAGATATTTAAGCCACTTAGGTTCGTCTCTCTGAGGAACCATCAAAGAGACAGAGTTTTAGCTACGTATAAATGTATTAAATAACATAACCCATCTTGGTAAATTACTACACTGAGCGAATTCCACCTTTGCTCTCCAAAAAAAAAGTACTTTTATCCGAAAATTAAATATTGACCGCAGCCCCGATTTCTCCTTCCTCTAGAGCCCATAAAGCGTCTGTGTAGTAAGTTTAACCTCGTTTGTTTAGTGGAAAGCGGGGGACAGAAGAACACACTATCCGGGTTGGGCCATGTCAGAGCGCGTCAGAGAGGAGAAAAGTTTCTTTACATGTGGAAGAGAATGAAATTCTATTTCCAATCATTTTTCTGCTTTTCTCGTACCCCTGACCTGACTCAAAAATGGTACACAAAAAACAAAAAACAAAAAAACCATCATCCGGAACATTTTTGGTACCGTGACAATAGGGACCCGTGAGGACCCGTGAGGACCCGTGAGGTGCATTTGGGTGCACACCTTTTGCTACCCGCACATGAATATTTGCTAGCAGCACATGAATATTCCGAATCTCTAAAACCCGAAAACTCGGAAATTTTCACCTGTAGACAATCTCAAAGAGGGAACTTTTACCTCTATTATATATAATTCTTTTTTTTCTTCCTTTTCTTTTTTTTGCACCATATAAAAGGCCAGTGGGTTCTTCTTCCAGTACACCAACTCCCAAACTCAATGAAGTCCATCAATTCTGTGGTCCTTTTTTGCCTTCTATATCTCTTTTCAACAGCTCAAGCCTTTTCCTCTTTTGCGTGTTATGTCAAAGTCGAAAACAAATATATACCTCTCTCTTCTATACCTCACCCCACGCTCAAAGATGTGAATTTGTTTGGCTACGGCCGGCCGGGCAAGATTATGGAGTTGGTTATACAGGGGAATTACCTCGTCAATAGAGAGGGGCTCAGTGCAGTTTTTACTGGAATCCGCAATAAAGAGCTCGTGATTGGCCACGATGTGCCTCCGTACGTGTTCAGAGTGAACAGAGATGATAAAATGCGCATTGTAAACGTGACGTTTTACTCATGTAATCTGTCCGATGGAGTTGGCCAGGTAATCAGACTTGCGCCGGGGGAAAGTGCATGTCGGAAGGTCGATTTGCATATTTTGCCTTTTGATAGAAAAACAAAAGCTATTGCAAATGATACTTATAGGGCCCAGAATTGGTATAGTGATGAGCAATTGAAGTGGAAGTCGGAGAAGAAAGAGCTCAGAATGACGCCAAATTTCCCATATATTTTTTTCGCCAAGTACAAAGACCGGTATTTTCCTCTTGCCGACTTCCATTCCGAGACTGACCGTAAAGTCCGGTTCTTCATTGGATGGTGCGATTCATTTCTCCGCGCATCGTATGTTGATGGTTATGCCTTCAGTGCACTTACAGAGACGCCAGGGTATATTGGGATCAGAAATGGTTCGCTCTCCGTTGGCGTAACTATTCCAAAGACCCCTTTGGACTTGGATGAAAATATGAAGCTCCAAAACGAGGATTACTACGCATGTGTAAACCGTTACAGCCTTACCCAAATCACCACCTCGAAATTGTTCCGGGAATGTTATAGAGTGGAGATGTATCTTTTACCCTGCGATAGCAAATCAAACGTTCCGTTGAAATTTTTGAAGGGTATGACTGAAGAGGAGGTTGCGAAAAAGTATCTTCCCAAATGGTGGTATATCACCGAAGACGGGACACCACACTACTACCGGAACCACACTTCGTTGATAAAGTATAATTTTTGAAGATGAAACAGGATTCTAGTTGAATTGACTTTGCTGGAAACGTCTGCAAAAAAAATCAAAAAAATCAGAAAACTTTAAAAATAGAAAAATTAAAGAAAAGCAAAATCAAAAAAAAAACCAAAAAAAAAAATCAAAAAAAAAATCAAAAAAAAATTTGTTCCTCCTTGATTCCATGGTTATGTTTGCGTTTTTCATTACCATTTTTGCATTCCTTGCTAGAATAATGATGTCTGCGTTATTATTTAACAGATGTGCCACCCCCAGCCAAATCCCCACTAGATAGTTTCTGAATCTTAAAAAATATGTATTTGGAGTAATTCTTTCATTAGGCAAAAGACAATGGAGGTAGTGGTATTTCACTGGTACCGGAACTCACACTTAATTAAGCGACACGCTTCATGCCTTTTCACAATGTCCAAATGGAGTGAAGCTCAACAGCGTCTTCTTTCCCCGCTGATTTGATTTTGCCAAGTCCGTTCCTTTGGTTGTGGTTTCGCTAGATAGTAGATGGGATAGATAGTAGATTCGATGGATAGTAGATGGGATAGATAGTAGATTCGATGGATAGTAGATGGGATAGATAGTAAATTGGATGGATAGTAAATTGGCATAGATAGTAGCTTGGCATAGATAGTAGATGGGATAGATAGTAACTTGGGATAGATAGTAAATTGGATAGATAGTAGATGGGATAGATAGTAGATTGGATAGATAGTAGATTGGATGGATAGTAGATGGGATAGATAGTAGATTCGATGGATAGTAGATGGGATAGATAGTAGATTCGATGGATAGTAGATGGGATAGATAGTAAATTGGATGGATAGTAAATTGGCATAGATAGTAGCTTGGCATAGATAGTAGATGGGATAGATAGTAACTTGGGATAGATAGTAAATTGGATAGATAGTAGATGGGATAGATAGTAGATTGGATAGATAGTAGATTGGATGGATAGTAGATGGGATAGATAGTAGATTCGATGGATAGTAGATGGGATAGATAGTAGATTCGATGGATAGTAGATGGGATAGATAGTAAATTGGATGGATAGTAAATTGGCATAGATAGTAGCTTGGCATAGATAGTAGATGGGATAGATAGTAACTTGGGATAGATAGTAAATTGGATAGATAGTAGATGGGATAGATAGTAGATTGGATAGATAGTAGATTGGATGGATAGTAGATGGGATAGATAGTAGATTCGATGGATAGTAGATGGGATAGATAGTAGATTGGATGGATAGTAGATTGGATGGATAGTAGATTCGATGGATAGTAGATTGGATGGATAGTAGATTCGATGGATAGTAGATGGGATAGATAGTAAATTGGATGGATAGTAAATTGGCATAGATAGTAGCTTGGCATAGATAGTAGATGGGATAGATAGTAACTTGGGATAGATAGTAAATTGGATAGATAGTAGATGGGATAGATAGTAGATTGGATAGATAGTAGATTGGATGGATAGTAGATGGGATAGATAGTAGATTCGATGGATAGTAGATTCGATGGATAGTAGATTGGATGGATAGTGGATTCGATGGATAGTAGATGGGATAGATAGTAGATTCGATGGATAGTGGATTCGATGGATAGTAACTTGGGACATATAGTAGATTCGATGGATAGTAGATGGGATAGATAGTAAATTGGATGGATAGTAGATAGGGACAGATAGTAGATGGGATAGATAGTAGATTGGATAGATAGTAGATGGGATAGATAGTAGAGTGGCATAGATAGTAGATTCGATGGATAGTAGAGTCGATGGATAGTAACTTGGGACATATAGTAGATTCTATGGATAGTAGATGGGATAGATAGTAAATTGGATGGATAGTAGATAGGGACAGATAGTAGATGGGATAGATAGTAGATTCGATGGATAGTGGATTCGATGGATAGTAGATGGGATAGATAGTAAATTGGATGGATAGTAAATTGGATAGGTAGTAACTTGGATAGATAGTAGATGGGATAGATAGTAGATTGGATGGATAGTAGATTGGATGGATAGTAGATTCGATGGATAGTAGATTGGATGGATAGTAGATTCGATGGATAGTAGATGGGATAGATAGTAGATTCGATGGATAGTAGATGGGATAGTGGGAAGCTCGTTAATCTATTCATGCCAGTCACTAATTAGATGACGAGGGGTTTGGTTTGGCTACCCTAAAAGAGTCATAGTTACTCCCGCCCGTTTACCCACGCTTGATTAAATTTCTTCACCTTGCCATTCAAAGAACCGAGAAGAACTTACATTACCTTAACATCCTTTGGGAGCATCGCTATGCTATTTTTCAAATCCGACATGGAATGTAAGCTTGTATTTATAAATGGTAGAGCTTCTAATGGCTTGTTGGCATTTCCAGACTAGACATTGGTTAGTGAATGAAACAACAGGACTAAGACATTTCAAGGCTATAGTGAATAGAAAGAGGGACCCAATACCTGGCTCTGCCAAATCCAGTCAACATCAAGAGAAAAAGAAGAGGAGAAAGGAAGGGGCAGATGCTCTTGGCTAAATAATGCGATAAGCGTGGCAAATACCTGCATGATACATGTTTCTGTTGGCGCCTACTGCTTTGCGCCTGCAATTGTGGAAGGGTGATAACGTTTGTTAGATTTCTATAAGCTCACCCTGGGGTCGCCGTGACAGATATACTTATCGGCCCTGTCTTAATGACGCGGATTCCCCCTCGTTATAGGACAAGCCATATTGGCGTGCATAGCAGCCAGTATGCGGGTTGTTTTAAATAATCCTCCTAGCAGTAATATCGTCCTAGCAACCATTTCCTCTTGGGTTAGAAATGTGCTCATCTGCACATGCATCAAGTGTTAAGTCCAACACTTGCCTGCTCCTCTATTCACGTTCCCGTAGGACACGTGGACCTGAACTTCACTCACGTGGCTTTCTGGCACGTGACCAGGAGGTATAGATGTCCTGCAAGTTCAACAAGTTGTACCTTAGAAGACCAAAGTTTTAAGACGAGGTGCAGACAGGCTTGATATTTATCTACTCGTCTCGAACCTGCACTGCCCTATTATCTGCATACCACATATCCACGAAGTACTTCGCTTCCGCACATGCTAGGTACTCGTTGACAGTACCTCACTGTGTTCAGCTTGACTATTTACGCTCTTAATCTGGAACCATTAGGTCGTTGGTCCCCATTGATGTCATATAGCTAAAGAGCGTTAGCAAACATCTCAGTCACTTCTAATCTTGCCTATCTCCAAACTATACCTAGGCGTCTTTGTATCGTAACACAGGTGTTTCTCTGACCTGTATGTTCCATTTCTCGCCGTCGTCAATCTCTTAGCAACATTGTACTTACCAATACAATGAGCAGAGAGGAAACAGAGCTATACAACCCCTAGATGACTCCCAAAAATTATAGGCTATCCACTGTTTCAACTGCCCTGCTCATATGGACTCACATGAACTTCCAGTATGTCTAAAGTATACTGGTTCCTCAAGTTCAACACACTGGCCTGTCTGAAATACCCCACAAAGTATCTTGACTCTGTCATGAATGAGATTCACAGATAGACAGACAACAGCCCATGGAGGGAGCAACCTGAAGGAACCCGGGGATCCGGAGATACCTGCAGACGACCGACGCCAGACTAGCCACGTAGCGACGATTGTCTATAAATACGGGAATTGCCAGGCGTCATTTGAGAAAGCAGTCTTTTTTTCGTAGGTTAGTCTAAATTCAAGTTTTAGGGTTGACTCCAGAAGCCGGTTGCAAACCCGACTCCTTTAAGCGAACAGAGCCCCCAGACGAACCCTGACAGACTCCTTATATGATAGGTACTTGTTGACACAGATACCGGATGGGAGAGCCAAGAATTTGGAAAAAATTCCCATCTTGCAGCCACATGAAAAAGACGATAATGTGGTTACCTTCAAGTTTTCCCGTTCCAGACGGAATTTCGTCTCGTATTATGCAAACGAACAATGTCACGTTCGGATACTCTGAAGACAAAATATTATTGAGAGATGTTGATATGGATTGGATGTTCAAACGGACTCTCCTATTGGGCATTCTGCAGTGGTAACAGTACCAATAAAACTAAATTGCTTAAGCTCCTTTTGGATCAGTCGACGGCTTTGGAAGGAACAAGGAACAACCACCAAGAATGGCACTTTGAGAATTGGCTACTTCCCTTAAAATCTCGTAGACGAAATGGACTTGACTCTCTCTGTTATCTCTTGGATGGCAAAAGCTGTCAACAAGTACCTACCATGTACGTGTTGAGAGTTTGCGTGAACCCTCTGATAAGTTGGAATTGTTATGACATTGGCCTCCAATATTGTCTTGAGTATGATGGTTCAGGGTTCATCCTAGATCACTTATATTGTTGTCCGAACTAGATATCAGTGAGCTGTTCTCCCAATTGATACGGGTCGAACCAGAGCGGGATCCACTCTATATATAGTTAGTCCTGGGGGACTCCTAAACAATCTCTCCTTCATCAAACTCTCTCCTTCATCAAACTTTCCTTCATCAAACTCTCTCCTTCATCAAACTCTCCTTCATCAATCGCTCTCCTTCATCAATCGCTCTTTCATCAATCGCTCTCCTTCATCAAACTCTCTTTCATCAATCGCTCTCCTTCATCAAACTCTCACCTTCATCAAACTCTCCTTCATCAATCGCTCTCCTTCATCAAACTCTCTCACCTACATTGTCTTCTCCAAGACAATGCCCAGAGCTAGTCGAGAGCTAGTCGAGAGCTAGTCGAGAGCCCATAGAGGCTTGGCTCTGACGTTGTCTGCCTTCAGCAATACCCATCATTGTTTCATCTGGAGGCACATGAACATGCAGTACGCGCACAAGTGCTGATCTCTCAAGTTCATCAGACACATGTCGCGTGTTCCAACAGCCCACAAGTTCAATAAGTTCAACAAGTGTGAGGGGGTGTATGAGTATGACTATGACTATGACTATGACTATGAGTATACGTGAGTGTTATATATAATATATGTATTAACATTATGATTCACGGATGTAATAGCAGAAAGTACATATTTAGGAGATGTGTTAGATTTCGGTTACGTCAGGTATTCGGTTTACTATGTTTACAGTGTTTTTCAAAGGTATTCAAACCAGCGTGACAAAGTGTTTCAAACCAGCGCGACAATGTTTCGACTAAGAAGACAAAATGTTTCAAACCAGCGTGACAAAATGTTTTGACCAAGGAGACAGAATGGTTCAAACCAAGAAGACAGAATGGTTCAAACCAACTTATATTAGAATTCAATATCCTGAAGTCTTAAACCTGGAGGATTGCCTCTTATGTACTACATTTGGGAGTCTTGCAGTACCAATCAAGGGTGGAAAACGGACGGAACTGGACTTCCTTGATATCCTGTATACAACAGCTTGTTTGGGGTGTACGGAACTTTTGAATTATTGGTTTGTTTAATTTTGCTAGTGTTGTTTGTGTTGGAACATGCGACATGTGACTGATGAACTTGAGACCAGTACATGTGCGGGTACTGCATGCTCATGTCATGCTATCCAGATGAAACAATGTTGGGTATTGTTGAAGAAGAGACAAAGGTAGAGCTAGGTCTCTATGGGCTCCCGTCTAGCTCCGTCTAGCTCCGTCTAGCTCCGTCTAGCTCCGTCTAGCTCCGTCTAGCTCCGTCTAGCTCTGAGCATTGTTTTGGAGAAGACAATATAGATGAGGGCGTTTGACGAAGGAGAGAGATCGTTTGGGAGGCCCCAGGAATAATTATATAAAGCAAGGATTCTGCTCAGTATTGAGAGGTATCAATTGGGAGAGATCACGAACTCACTACTTTACATAGCAATAGAGTTACAAGACAGATGACAGAACTGATTAGCCAAGTCGCTCATTTGAGAGAGTTATTGCACTCCAACTATATAACGGTTCCTGTATACCAATTGGTATATGCTAACGTTCAACAAAAACTATTCAAACCAACGCGACAGAATGGTTCAAAGTAGCCCGGCAAAATGGTTCGAGCCAAGAAAACAGAATCATTCAAACCAGTGCAACAAAATCATTCAATCCAGTGCAACAAAATCATTCAATCCACACTAGCAAAATTAAGCAAACCAATGATGCAAAAAGTTTCATAGCCCTTCGCACATCCTTTCCAACCAACTGTAGACATGTTAACGCCAGATCCGCAACGACGGTTCGGCACCAGGAGGACCAGTGAGTAACCATGGAGTAACGTCCAGCGGTTGACCAATACTATAAGACACTGATCTCATTGTCTCATCAAGATATGTAAACACTTCAGGAGATGTGTTTACTTCAGGAGTAGGAGAAGGAGAGTTGTCAGTGCTCATTGAAGTATCATCAATACGAGATCTTTTGGTGGGTCTGGTTCTTGGAGGCATCTTGGTATACCTCAGGCAGTTGATGTAAAATTAAGTTATAAATAATAGAATGGGGCGAAGTCCCCATTGTACAATGGAGAGATGCTTCGCATAATGTTTCACACCAACTTTCATTAGAATTCAATATCCTGAAGTCTTAAATCTGGACGAGTGCCTCATATGGACTTCATTTGGAAGTCTTGCAGTACCAATCAAGGGCGAAAAACGGACGGAACTGAATTGGTTTCCTTGTTATCCTGTATACAACAACCGGTCCATTTGGTTTGAAACATTGTGCGAAGGGGTACGAGACATTTTGTTGCACTGGCTTGAATACTTTTGAAAAACACTGTACATGTCCCACAAGTTCACCAGTGCGGAGTCCGAATCCTTCGTAAAAGTGTTGTATGCCGACCAGTGATGTCCCGTGTGCAGGACACTGACGTGGAGATTACTTAGTTCCTCATGTACCCTAATCGAGAGTAATTCAGGAGGTCCTTTCGATAACCATGGAGTATAGTCCAGAGTGACGTACTTGTTGTTCTTGAACATAAAGTTCGTAGTCTCATCCGGATATGTGAATACTTGAGGATTTACGTGAGTGCTGTTTCTGGTGGGTCTGCGAGTAGAAGACATCTTAGATGTCCTCCCAGACAATGTTTGATTAAATTAATTAACACTAGGATTGGGGCAAGAGTCGCAATTTATATAGTTTACGAACTGTGCTAAACCTTCTCCAACATTTCTTGTGCTGGAGCTGAACCTTCATCAAGAATCACCAAGGTAAGGCGTAGCACACTCTTTACTTTCTAACGAGAGCGCTCCATTCTTTTCAGGAATGATCAGCCATTGCTCATTCTCAACATGACGCGTGAAAACTCTTCACCTGCTTTGCACCGCCTAAATACCTTGGTCTTTGTAACGTCCAATTTACATAGTCCTGTATATTACCTCTTATACTAAAACATACGTTGAAAAAAGCATATCCCGGAAAATCAGATGAAAGGTATAGACTTCATTTGGGATCCTTTGGTATCACGGTTGCCTTGGGCTTGCAGAAGATGCTATCGCTGTCCGGTGGTTAGAAGTCTAGAGTCATTTTTGCCGGTCTTTGTTTGAACCATGGAAAACCCGTACGGATCTAACACTTAGTCTCTATACACTATATATTCTATTCCATTCGCTATTCTATTCCAGGGTTGTACTTGTCCTTGATATATCACGCAATACCAAAACTCAATAAATGTGTTGGGTTGCGTTAAAAATCCCTCCAGCTAAGAAAATCTAGTGGCTCCTGCATATAAGCCCGCCTCTACAAATCACTCCAAACGAATTGATCTCTATTTACATGTACAAAAGGAATATGCTTTAATTTAAGAATACGTTCTAAGATTCATTTTGAACATAATTTATCGCAAAAATACACGACTGTTAGACTTTGTATTCCAGCAAACTACCTGTACGCCATAGAAAAAGTGGAGTTAAGATGTCCACACAGGTCAGGCTCTGGGTTGTTATGGATATTGACGGACTCAATGCTCTAGGAAATGTACGATCAAAAGTCTTAACCAAAATAGTACGAACTAAGGCCTTGGAACCTAGGAGTCTTTGGGTCGTGCGATACTCAAGAAGTGGACAGCACGTGACTATAGCCATTTAAACGCTGGACCCAATTAACGAGATGAGTCCCCGCTATATCAATGAGTAGAGGTGTATATTATTAGGAGTGTACGGGAGCTGAGGATGTTATATCGACCAATACTAATTAGTGCGGAGGTACTGATGTTTTCTGGGGTTGGTACTCAACAAAGACTGAGGCGTCCGTTCTGGCACTTAGACCCGTACACCGGGCACTTAAACAAATACAGTCGGTGGGGAAATTTCCCACACAGGACCCCAAAGTTTTAGAAATGTGTCAGACATGTTTCAGAGATGTTTTACTTGTTTCAGTTGTTCCTGCTATGATATGACTGTATATGGTGGATTTCCCCTATATGCCGGAAATTAAAGAATTGTAAGCATATTAAAACTTCATGCAAATGCGCATACAAAGAAATGCATGTCTTTAGGGTATGTCTGGCTGGAACCTACATCTAAATCCTTAGTTACCCACATATAAAGATGTTTGCACCTGTATATAAAGTTGATCACAGCTACATATAAAGATGTTGGCGCCTGCATCTAAAGCTGTTCACACCTGCATATAAAGATGCTCGCACCTACATATAAAAATATCCTCGCCTGCATATGCTAGCGCACTTTGCCTGCATATGCGACGCGACGCGACTCATCAATTAACTCTTTTCGTCAAAAGCACTTTCCTCCTCCACCATGTCATACGAAAAGCCCGAAATCTACAGTGCCCAAGTGCTCCCCGGTGAAGAGCCACAGGACAATTCCTTCAATGAAATCACCAAGGCTTTCCGTACCTTCATCCTCGAATTCCGTCTCAACAACCTGTTCATCTACAGAGACCAGCTCCACGAAAATCTCCTTATCAAGAACTACTACCTCCGGGTGAATTCGGAGCACTTGATTGGCTTCAATGAGGAGTTGAACAAGAAGTTGGCCGACCTGCCTTCAGAGATGGTGCCACTTTTCGAAAACGCCATCTCGGAAATTGCTAAGAGAATTGCGTACTTGTCCAATGAGGATGTGCCTAAAGATTTTCCGGGATGCCAACTTATCTTGTACTCGAAATCTCGGCCGATTTCCATCCGGAACTTGGATTCCGACCATATCTCCAAGATCGTTCGTGTGTCGGGGATCATTATTCTGAGCCTGGTGTTGTCATCTCGGGCCACGCTGGTGCTGTTACTATGCAGGAACTGCAAGCATACGATGAAAATCAAGGTTGCTTCTGGGTTTGGCCCCCTCAATTTGCCTCAAAAGTGTCTTGCGAATCATAATTACGATGAGCAGCACTCCCAGCAAAAATGCCCTCCCGATCCGTACGTGGTGGTGCACGATAAGTCCACATTTATCGACCAGCAGATCTTGAAGTTGCAGGAAGCCCCCGATGCCGTCCCTGTGGGAGAAATGCCCCGTCATATCATTGTGCACGTGGACCGGTACTTGACCAATCAGGTTGTTCCTGGAACTCGTGTGACTCTTGTGGGAACATACTCCATTTACCAGCTGAAACAGCGTGCCACAGCTAATGTCAATACCGTGGCGATCCGAAACCCGTACCTCAAGGTGTTGGGTATCCAAACGGAAGTCGATACCGCTGCCCAAGGCTTGACGTTCACCGAAGAAGAAGAAGAAGAGTTTTTGCGCTTATCCCGTACACCTAACCTTTATGAGGTGTTCGCACGGTCCATCGCACCTTCCATTTACGGTAACGACGACATTAAAAAAGCAATCACGTGTCTTCTCATGGGAGGGTCCAAGAAGATTCTTCCAGATGGCATGCGGCTCCGTGGCGATATTAATGTGCTTCTTTTGGGAGATCCCGGTACAGCCAAGTCGCAGTTGTTGAAGTTTGTGGAGAAAATCTCGCCCATTTCCGTGTACACGTCAGGAAAAGGTTCTTCGGCTGCAGGTTTGACGGCTTCTGTGCAGAGAGACCCCCAAACCAGAGACTTTTATTTGGAAGGAGGTGCCATGGTTTTGGCTGATGGAGGTGTGGTGTGCATAGATGAGTTTGACAAAATGCGCGATGAAGACCGTGTGGCGATCCATGAAGCCATGGAACAGCAAACCATTTCTATAGCCAAGGCTGGAATCACCACTGTTTTAAACTCGCGGACCTCGGTTCTCGCGGCTGCCAACCCGATTTTTGGGCGCTATGATGATTTGAAAAGTCCCGGTGAAAATATTGATTTCCAGACCACCATTCTCTCCAGATTCGATATGATCTTTATTGTCAAAGATGACCATAATGAAACTAGAGATAAATCCATTGCTCAGCACGTGATGAACATCCATACCGGAACTGGAGCCAACCAGCCTGAAAACGCGGAAGGAGAAATTCCCATTGATGTCATGAAACGGTATATTCAATATGCTAAGGCGCGGTGTGCACCAAGGTTAAGTGCTGAGGCTCTGGAAAAACTCTCGTCCCATTTCGTGGCCATCCGGCGTCGGTTGCAGGTCAACGAGGCAGATATGAACGAACGGTCTTCCATCCCAATTACTGTGCGGCAGTTGGAAGCTATTATCCGTATAGCTGAGTCGCTAGCTAAGTTGACGTTATCTGCAGTGGCCACCATTGATCACGTGGACGAGGCTATCCGGATCTTCACTGCCTCCACCATGAATGCTGTTGATCAGGGTATCCAGAGCGGTAGTTTGATGGCTCTGGGCAAGTTTGCCGAGGAGATTAAGGTGGTTGAACATGAGTTGAGGCGGAGGTTGCCCATTGGCTGGTCGACTGCATACAAGACCCTACGTCGGGAGTTGGTGGAATCGGGTAAGACCAGTCCTGAGGCTTTGGATAAAGCCTTACACATTATGGAGCGTCATGAGGTAATTCGTTTCCGTCACCAGCGCCAGAACATCTACCGAATCGGTGTGTAATAGTTGTATGTTTAGAAAGGAATAAATAATTGAGACAAACGAGAAAGTAGGAGAGAGGATGAGCAGAGAAGAAGTTAGTAGAGGAGAAGTTAGTAGAGGAGAAGTTAGTAGAGAAGAAGTTAGTAGAGAAGAAGTTAGTAGAGAAGAAGTTAGTAGAGGAGAAGTTAGTAGAGAAGAAGTTAGTAGAGAAGAAGTTAGTAGAGAAGAAGTTAGTAGAGAAGTAGAGGAGGAGAGAAGAATTAAGTTGAGGGGTAGAGGGGTAGAGGCGAAATGGGTGCTTCTTTTCCAGTCTGCCAGACAAATTTGTCATTACAGTAACCAACGTTGGTGAAAGTATTGACGGAAAATGTGGCAAAAATTGTTCGGCGGTATCAATGGAGCCATAGTCGTATGAAGACCTGGAGTCATCTGGAGATTTTTGTTCCAACAAATTGAGTTCCTTTGACCAGTATGCAAATTAGAGACTAGAGTAGACTAGAGTAGAAAGTAAAAAGTGGTAAAAAGTGGTAAAAATGAAGGTGACAGGAGAAAGGAAAAAGTGGGAATATGCTGCCTTATATATTGTTGCAGGCGGGGTCGTCAATTCTGCATGGGCGCCGAGCGCGATGTTTCAGATTTTGCAGCCTTCTGCGAATGTAAACAGAGAAGACATATAAATAGGGGGTTTGCTCCGCGAAAATTACAGCCTTAAAAAGTTTTAATTGGGTAGAAAAAGTACCATGGCACCTTAACATTGGAATTGATTTTTTGTATACATTCCTTGTCACCAGGGTAGGTGAATCTGTCTGTTGAAGAGAGAGGCCCAAATAAGTCCCATTTGCTTATGGATCACGGGATCAGCACTTGGATGAACATCGCCTCATTATGTAATTTGAAGGCTAAAATCAAAGCTTGTGTGAGTTGGTTATCAGCGGGGTAGATGGAGAACGCAGTGTTTAAAAAGGACAAGTCGTCACGAGGAGCCAAGAGAGAACACAGCTAACCTTCCACAAGCCCCAAGATCTTAATGTGGGCCTTGTGGCAAAAGTCAATTTCTTTTCTGTCATCCAAAAGAGAAACCTCTTGAGGAGTTGTGACAATCAAAACACCATCGATTCCGGCATCTTTCATATACGTCGTGACTGATAAATGCCGATCAGACGTTCCTGGCTGACTGTCAACAATTAAATAGTCCAAATGATTTCCCCAGTTGACGTCCTTCAAAAATTGTTTTACGAGACCGTTTCTTGTCTTTTTCTTCTTTGGCTTGCCCTCCAGACAATGTCGAAGTCTACATCGGGAAGCATGACCGAAATCAAAATCCAAGCTAAGTTGTCTGCAGCATACTTTGTGGATCAAACAGAGGAACACTGCTAATCATGTTGAGGCAAAATCTGACAAAGTTAGACTCGTCCAAAAATTGGGGCAGCTTTTCAATACTTTCCACCTACTCCAAGAACTCAACCGCATCAGCTTTTGTGTTGGTTTTCAAGATGTAAAGCACAATCTTCAACGCCAATTCAATCAAGGGTTGGTGTACTGCACGTCGGAGTCAAGGCTCACTCGGTGGGACTGGCCAATTTCAAGAGCCAAGTGGTCTTTCCAGTTTATCAAGTGGATATCGAATGTCTGGAATATGTAAACCCAGTCTAGAAAATCATGGAATAGCCACACAGAGCTCCAGAAATATACTAGTGGAAATTATTAGTTTAGGTCTAAAGGAGCCATGATTCTATCCAGTACTGTTACTACCGAAAAGTTCTGCTGATCAGCTGATTAATACTACTGACCAGCTAATCAATACTAGTGACTAACTGATTAATAATGATGACCAGCTGATTGATACTACTGACTAACTGATTAATACTGCTGACCAGATGATTGATTCTACTTACTAGCTGACTAATACTACTGACCAGGCAAGAACAAGGTGGGTGTTATAAATAATTTATCCGTGGTCTCAGTCTTTTGGTTCTTGTGGAATGAGAGGTCAACGAAGGTATGGACAGATTGAAGTAGGTGCATGTCCTGCTGCGCGGTATTTCTGGACTCTCTATACATTGCATGGCTTAACTATTACTACAAGGATATCATCAGTAACTACAGAAGAAATAGTCATACCCAACACCGAAAGGAATGGGCAAAATGGCTGATAAGAGTGAAGGAGAAATTGACCTTGAACCAAGTCTGATATAAAGCGGAGAAATTTCCCTTGGACCAAGTATCATATAAGGTGATCAAATCGGCTTGAAATGGCCTCCAAACCTTCATAGGCTTGGGAATTGCAGTCATTGGGTTTGAAGCCATTAAATGAGTTTGGTGCCATTATAGTGGGTTTGGTGACATTATAGTGGGTTTGGTGCCATCATAGTGGGTTTGGTGCCATCATAGTGAGTTTACTGCCATCATAGTGAGATTACTGCCATCATAGTGAGTTTGCTGCCATCATAGTGAGCTTACTGCCATCATAGTGGAGTCTACAATGGTCATCATGTAATTCTTACATGAAAATCCCAGAGTGTGCTATACTTACTCCTTGATGCTATACTTACCTCTTCTATATAATAGGAAGGTCTAGCTCTCACATCATTCTTGTGTGGAAAGTTTAGCAGCGTCCTGGAAATCTATATAAGATGGGACTCTGGTCCATACCCTAGTGTTAGTGTACGAATCAGAATATCGTCTAAGAGGAACATACCAAGATGTCCTCTACTGCCAGACCCACCAGAAACAGCTCTCGTGAAACTCCTCAAGTATTCACCTATCTTGATGAGACTATGAACTTTATCAATGGTGCTCAGTAAAGTATCCTGGACTGTACTCCATAGTTATTGAAAGGTCCTCCGGATGTACCTACTATAAATGTTCAGTTAGTGTTAAGTAATCTACACGTCTATGACCTGCATATAACACATCACTGGCCTGTATCCAACACACTACCTAGTGCCTTGACTCCGTGTGTTGACACATAGTCAGTCTAGTTATGGTTAGATATATTGGCAGTATAGTATCCATAAAGAGTAGAAAGAGAAGAGTGGAGAGGATTATGATTATAGTGAAGATTTTTTTTTTTTTTGAATAAAAACTTTTTGCCAGTCCTCTACTTCCTTTGTCTATTCTCATTAATGTATATATAACATATTTTGTTATGTTCTTTAATACATCGATGTCCAACTTCTTATATTCGTTGATGGTTCCTCAAAAGAGGAATAGGAGTGGCTTGTATACCTTTGAGAGAAACGTGGAACCGAAAAACTCTCTACCAAAACAATAGTAGGGATTGTTCTGGAATATTCGAAAGGAGCCATCGGAGCACTTCGTGCATAGATGGCCAAACGCCGTATCACCATTGTAACAATCGAACTGAGAGGCTTCATGATACCTTCATAGGCAGGGCCCCGCCTAAGATAGATCTAACATCCCCCTCAGCCTCGATGTCGGTGTACTTTGGAGATCAGAAGGCTATATCTTTGAAAAACGTCCCCCAAGCTAGAACTGTCGTTCGCTTGATCAAGTACCGTTTGTAGTATAGAGTGTTGAGGATTCCTAGCATCTGGAGAGCCGATTAGGAGGGTCATATCGACCTAGACTTGTTTGTTAGCTTGGAAGCGAATGTCCTTGTGTGTTCGGTCAAAATAAGTTTCATCTTTATCGAATGAAGCTATAAGCGTCGCAATTGCTGTGGAATAGACGCGTTTGAGCGTTTCTATAATGTCCACAGGATCATGATTAAGGGGGTCAATCGGAACAGGGAAATTGATCGGTACTGTTGACCATGTGATGTATCTGAGGTCTAACTTGAACAGGGGAGTTCTTTTGAATTGACGAGTAATACTGCACCTTGAGCACATATTCTGAAATCCAACTTGGACGGCGATTTCTTTGAATTGACGTGTGAGACTGCACTTTGGCCACGTATTCTCCCACGGCTAGGAGAGACGGTCAGTCTCGGTCAAGATGTCAGTAAAAAGAAACGGCCTCAATCAGATCATTTCAATTTTCTGCTCGGCTATTCAATTTCTGATTTTGGGTAACCAAAGGGGTGAGAGTCCACATAAAGAAAGGTCAAGGTGGACTAGAACATATCACTTGTAAACTGAGGTCCACGATCTGAGTCAATCGAAGTAGGGAGACCGTGGAGCCGACAGGTAGTCGTAGGCGTTCATGACACCCGCGCAGGAGGAGGGTGTGTCATCTGGGCGGGGCGCTCTAGAATGGGCTGAACGTGCTTCCGGAGGTCCTCGTCAAGGGTTGAGAAGAATGCACCGTAGGTAGGAACAACGTCATATACAGACCGCAGCGTCCGAGAGACGAGAGAATCCAAAAACGCACCTTTCGTGACAAGGGATTGGAACACCAGGCGCAAAACTGGTGAAAGGTAAAGGAAGTGATCCAGTTGATCTAGCGTGGCCCGTATACCGGCCTTAGAGTATATTCGATGAATAACGGGTCCTTTGAAGGCACGTAAGCATATTTGTGGGACTAAGCGAGCAACAAAGGTCTGTCTAGCCAGGAGACTGAGTGTCGGTACAACATTGGAGATAGCTGCGAAAGGCTGTCTGTGGAGAATAGTGCCGTCAAGAGGTGGTGAGCGAGTCGGTGGTGCTAAGCTGACAAGAAAGTGACAGCCAGTTGATAAACTCCGAAAACCAACATGCAATGACCAGGCGAGCACGGGCCAAAGAGCGTCAACCACCATGTCCAGCAAACAGAAAGGTTCTGCAATCGCAAGCATAAGATTGGTTAGTGGGTACCCGACAGGGTGATTCGGAAAGTGTGTAGTCATCCGTTGGACTAGGGCGGCAATGTGCTGCATGGGGCCATCGTACTTCTCTGGGGTCGTTGGAGACGTTGGAGACGTTGGAGAGAATCGACGGAAAAAGGTCTGAAGAAGATACCGGAGTTTGCGGGCGATCTTCGTAAGCGAACCGAGAAAGAATAGCGTAGTCAAGCTATATATCAATATGGATCCCAAAAAGTTCAAGCAACGAGAAATGTCGAACACACGAAGGTTCTGGTAACCCCGGGACAGATGTACTATATAACCTCGAACATCCGACCAGTTGAAACATAAATTCAACACGGGCGAAAGCTGGGCACCTGTCCACTTGGTGGCGGAAGCAACGACTGATGGCTTAGCGGTATGGACATCTCCTGAAGTGATGACTGCTACTGCACGCAGTTCGCTGAAGAGCCGTGGAGCAAAACGGTGCGTAGCGTTAAGAGAAGCGTATGCCGCAAGGTCATGCGAAAGGAGTGTGGCTAAGGCCTCAGAAAAAGAGAAGGCAAAATGGTTGCGTGCGACCTCCATGTTATGTTCTTTAATACATCTATGCGTAACTTCTTATATTCGTTGATGGTTCCTCAAGAGAGGAAACGGAGTGGCTTATATAGCTCTGAGGGAAACGTGGAACCGAAAAACTCTCTACCAGAACAATGGTAGGGATTGTTCTGGAATATTCGACGCCGTATCGCCATTTGTAACAATCGGACTGAGAGGCTTCATGATACCTTCATAGGCAGGGCCCTCATTAGGGGGGGGGTCTAACAGATTTTGGTGTATATACCCTAAATTATGATATTCAAGGATATTGTAGTAGATATTCTTACTAGAGCAAGCTTAATCATGTGATATTTTATACTACTTACGTTTATATTAAAATACGCCTGATACGTTACTACAATCAAAACAATGTTTAAAAACTTGTGGATCCAAGTATATTTGTCCGGGAATCAATAAATTTATAATCCTGGTGCAGTGCTCATAACCCTTTGATGGGTGTGCGATACTCATAAACCATGTAACTGAATTTGGCACAGTGGGTCATTCAACTACACTCAATAACAAGCTGCCGCACTCCCATTGTCCAGGCCACTATAAAATTCAAGACTTCTTAGTAATATCATCCGAAACGCCTTTCGACGCCCACGTTAATCCGCACGTTAATCCCCGTCCTAAAGAGTGTTGTGTTGTGGTCTACTGTCATCACCTGCATACATGCGCACCACCTCAAGTTTTTCATCTCCACTTAAACAACCACCATGGCCGAATTCCTCAAGTATGTCACTACACTTTGAATAAAAGGAAGCTGCCTTATAACTGTATCTTCCTGTATACTAACGGCAGACCCAAGAACACCAACCCCAGAGGCATCCCCCAGGCTCCCTTCATAGAGCGAGTGGAGGATATCATCAAGAATCCCGACAAGGAGTTCGAAGGCGTCTTGTCTGCATTCCAGGATCGCTTGCAACAATACAAGTACATGGAGGTTTCGAAAAAACAGCAATTGGCGGACTTGAACATCAAAATCCCCGACATCGAGAAGAACTTAAGTGTGATCCGGCATATTAAGGCCTCCAAAGAGTCCCATCACGACACAATCGAGGCCAACTATGAGCTAGACTCCACGCTCTATACTAAGGCGGAGATTGATGTGACCAACTTAGAATCCGTGGCTTTATGGCTTGGTGCGGATGTCATGTTGGAGTACCCCATGGACGAGGCTGTGGAGCTTTTACGGCTGAGGTTGGAAAATAACAAATCTCTGTTGGAGGTGGTGGAGGAAGACTTGGACTTTTTGAGGCAGAATATTACTACCATGGAGGTCAATACTGCCCGGTTGTATAATTGGGATGTTGAGCGCAGGAAGAAGTTGAGAGAGGCTGCATAAGTCATTATCTCCATTCCATCTTCTACCATCTACCCTGTCCTCTACCATGCACCATCTCCTCTACCATCTACTCTACCATCTAGATTGTTCCACTTTTAACTTTGTGGTGTACTGGCCCATCATTCATTGGTCCAACAATTTTTGGTCTAGATTTGTGGCTCTGGATTATTAGTGTGGATCATGAACTGGTGGACTGTGGACTGTGAAGTGTGAAGTGTGAAGTGTGAACTCTGAACTGGTGCACGTGACTTAAAGCCTATTGCAGTGTCTCTTCGCGGTGGTATCGCATAGACAACGTCTCCGTAGGTACCCAAAAATCCCAGAATGTATGATAGAGTTGATACTATTGTACTACTCGATCATTAGAGAATATCCTGGTCATCCAGAGAATAAAATCCCAAAAACTCAACTCAGATTATTTGGTCTAACGATAAGTTTCTCTTTTTTACTACAAAAATGAGAATAATTGAAATTTAAATAATCATGTTGATCAATATGATCAATAAAAGATTTAAGATTATTAATATGCTGATTATTTAGTAAAGGTTTAAATAAGTCTGGAATATATATATAACCTAATTTTTGAGCACGTTGAATGGTTTTAATACTACATTCTAAATAATGCGCAGCTGAAATTACCGATTTAAATTCACATAAAATATCATTAGTATTTATATCTATTATATAAATAATTTTACGATTATTATTAACTTTACTTAATTTTAAACGAACTTCATCACTTAATAAAACAGGAGTAATATTTAAACCTAAATTTTTATTATATTCCCTTATTTTATTTGTATTTTTATATTTTTCTATATGATTTGCTCTAATAATATCTAATTCTTTAATTCTTTTATTTGATAAAAGTAAATTGAATAATT